>PVKE010000610.1:56501-104578 GCA_004027555.1 Craseonycteris thonglongyai | reverse complement strand
ACACAAGAGGCTACTTAAGCAGGGAGCTCTCCTTCCCTGAACAAAATAAAAACCTTTCAGTATATTTGTTGTGTTTCTTTTTAAACTTTCAGTGCATCACAGCATCCTGCATTTCAGGGTAAAAACTTTTTATTGTCTTTTTCTTTTATTAAAAAATAACACCAAACCAACCAGGCAGGGCGCCGTGTCCGGCTCTCACTGGCCCTGTATCCCCGGGGTGGGGGTGGGGGGTCCCTGCCGGCCTGGCCTCCGGGGCCCCGCCCTCACGTCACACGCAGGTGGGGGGCTGGGCGCGCACCTCGTACTTGCCCGGGTGGGCTTTGGGCGGGTGCGGGGCCTTCATGTAGAGCCCGCCGTGGGCGAGCGCGCTGCCCGGTTTCCTGCGGCTCTTTTTGCGGAGCCGGCGGCTGCAGACGCCCTGCCAGGACTGCAGGGTCTTGGAGGTCCAGATCCAGACGCCGCTGGTGATGCCGACCACCAACAGCATGAACAGCTTCAGCAGGAAGACCTCCACGGCCGGGATGGATGCGGCCAGCACGCAGTCCAGGCTGCGCGTCTGGTTATCGAGCCGGCAGGGCTGCTGGGTGGCCAGCGCCCGCCAGCGCTCCATGTTGAGGCGCTCGTAGCAGTAGCAGGCGATGACGCAGCTGGCGGGCACCGTGTACAGCACGGAGAACACCCCGATGCGCACCATGAGCTTCTCCAGCTTGTCTGTGTTCTCACCGCCCGTCTTCATCACCCGGCGGATGTGGAACAGGGCCACGAAGCCCGAGAGGATGAAGGACGTGCCCAGGACCAGGTAGCAGGCCAGCGGGACGAGCACAAAGCCCGTGAGTGCGTCCCCGTCCATGCTGCCCACGTAGCACACGCCCGTCAGCTCGTCCCCGGCCACGCGGCGCAGCACCAGCACCAGGATGGTCTTGAGGGCCGGGATGGCCCAGGCGGCCAGGTGGAAGTAGCTGCTGTGCGCCTCGATGGCCTCGTGGCCCCACTTCTTGCCGGCGGCCAGGAACCAGGTGAGCGTGAGGATGACCCACCAGAGCGAGCTGGCCATGCCGAAGTAGTAGAGGACCAGGAAGACCAGCGTGCAGCCGGTGCTCTCCAGCCCCTCCTGGATCACGTACAGCTGCCCGCGGTCCCGGTCGCAGGCGATGCTCTCGGCGCCCGCGAACAGGCGGATGATGTAGCCCAGCGAGGACACGCAGTAGCACATGGAGAGGAAGATGATGGGGCGCTCGGGGTAGCGGAAGCGGTCGGGGTCGACGAGGAAGGTGAGCACGGTGAAGGCGCTGGAGAAGAAGCAGAGCGCGGACCACACGGCCAGCCAGACGACGGCGAAGCGCTTGTCGCCGCGGCTCCAGTACACATCCACGCCCGGCGCGCACAGCGGCGCACACGCCGCGCTCTTCTCCACGTGGTGGAATTTGCCCGGGTTGGCGCAGCCGGTGCGCGCGGCGCCCCCGTCCCGGAGCGGCTGCTCCGGGGTGCCGCCGCCCGCGGGCCGCTGCGGCCGGAAGAGCGGCGGGAGCAGGCCGCCGGCGCCCCGGGCCGGCTCGTCCGAGCCGTTGTTGGGCGCCTCCATGCACAGGTAGTTGGGGTCGTTCTTGTTGGGGAGCCGGCTGCAGTCCAGCGAGTCGGGCCACCTGAAGTGGAACTGCTCCATGATCGGGGAGCACTTGAGCCGGGCCTGCTCGCACATGACGCGGCAGGCGGGGATGGGCGCCGAGACCTGCTCGGTGCACATGGGCGCGTACAGCGAGCACAGGAAGAAGCGCAGGTGGCCGTGGCAGCCGTACTCCACCAGCGGCGCGAACTCGTGCAGCTGGATGGCCGCCTCGCGCTGGTGCTCGTGCCCCATCAGGTTGGGCATGCGCGTCATGTTGTAGCCGATGGCCTTGCACATGGGGATCTCGATGGGCTGGCACTGCCCGTCGCCCGGGCGCTGCAGGTCCATGGAGCTGATGGCGGCGCACGACCCCATCACCTGCAGGACCAGCCACAGGCGGGGGCCCGCGCGCTGCATGGCCACGGCGTCGGAGGCGCCCCCGCGGGGAGGTCCGCTGCCCTCAGAGCCGCTCCCGGGCTCGGGCTGCCGGCGCCGGCTGCGCGTCCCTGCTCGGGCCCCCGCCACCCATGCCCAGCCCAGCCTGGCCCGGCTCTCCGCGTCCGGCCTCCGCCGAGGTGGGGCCGCGGACAGGAGCGAAGTTGGCGCACGATACCGGGAATCGCGGGGAGCCCCGGGGCCCCGGGCGCGGCGGCGGCGGCGGCCGGCTCGGCTCGGGCTGCGACTCTCCGCCGGCAAAAACTTTGGTTTCTGCTGGGGGCGCCCGGGCGGCGCGGGCGCACGGTGGCCGGGCCAGCGCGCCGCGCGGCTCCCCCCTCCTCGCCGGCCTCGGCCCGGCCCAGCTCGGCCCGCAGCTGTTCCGAGGTCTGCGTCCCGAGATGAGAAGGCTCGCGCGAAGGCGAAGCGGGGAGAAGCCGAGCACGCCAGGCCCCGCCCCCGGGCGCGCGCCCCGCCCCCGCGCCGCTTTGCATGAGAAAGAGGGGCCGCCGGCTCCCGCGCCCCCCGCTGCCCGGGGGCGCAGCGCCGACCCGCCCGCCCGGGACTCCCCGCCTGGCGCCTCCGTGCGTCCCGGCCGCGCGACTCCGTCGCCCCCGCTCTCCGCCGGCCTCTCCGCTTTGCTCTCGCCGGCGCCCCCTGGCCGGGGAAGCCCCGGGACTGTCGCCGGCACCGTGTGTCTCCGGGCGAACCCCAAGGTTGCCGAGGGGGCTGGAAGTTCGGAAGACGGCGGGAGAAGGGGGCGGTGGGGCGGCGAGGGGCGCCTCTTCCCGGGCTTTGTGATGGCGGGTCCCGGGCAGAGGGCTCTTTCACAGAGAGGTGGGATTTGCGTTTTATAGCCTCGGCCATAAAGTGTCCCTGCAGCTTGTAAACCTGCCGGCCTCCCCCGAGGCGGGGAGTCTCCGGGCCTGCGATCGGGGCTCGGGCTCCGGGGAGGGGCTTCCTTTGAAATTTCAAAGCGAAGAACTAAGGGCCGGGGGGAGGGGCTCTGCGAAGCCAGATTTTAGGGCCGCTCCTGCGAGGTCCCCGCGAAGCCGGGGGCGGGGCGGGGCGCTCCCGGGACTCTGACGTCGCCCCCACAGCCCCGGGGAGCGGGGGCCAGGCTGGTATAATAGTCACCGAGCCGGGAAGACGAGAGGCCTCGCGCCGGGCCGCGCGGGCGATTTCTTCTAGGCGGCTGAGTTTATTTATTATAGGAAGTCATTCGCTCCTCGGGAATTTATATTATTTGGCGAGAGAGTTGCCCGGCCTGCGCCCTCCTTTGGCTGCAGACGCGTAAGGTGATGCAGAGGCGGAAGGACGCTGCGCCAGCTCGATTCCCGGGGAGGGGGGCGCGCGCGCCACTCAGTTTGCACAGAAGGTGGAGAAGGAGCACCCAGCCTAAGGCCCCTTCGCTCACCCGCGTCGCGTTGGGGCCAGTTTGTGATCAAGTCACTTAGGACACACGCCCCTTGCCCCTTCCCCCGCACACACCCACGCCTCGCCTGCAAAGAATGTGCTGAGCTTCACCTTCCCTCGACTTTAACCCTTAAATAAACAGCCCCCCCCCCCAGGTGGCGGCGTCTCTCTCCTGCTACACGCCCTCCTCAGGGTGTCGTCTGGAGGGGGCGCGGCTGGAGGGCGTTTCCAGGTGGAAGGTGCTGGGGGCCGTCAGCAGCAGAGTGAGCCCCGCACGGACTGGCCTTCCTCCTCCCCCACATTCTCAGGCTAACCCCGGGGACGTGTCTGGAGTAGGGGCTCGGAGGCTGCGGGTTTGGCCTGCTATGGGCCCCAAGTGTGGAGGGAGGAGAAGCTATTGCCAGGTGCTCCTCTTCCTAGGGGAAGCGTTTTGTAGGTGGCAGAAGCAGGCCACTTCCTCTGAGAAAGCTTTTTAGGATGTTGGCTTTTATTTAAAAGAAGTAGGATTTTACGTAAGAAATTTGGGAGACCTCATATATCCACTCATCACCCACCCACCATTTATCCATTCATCGATCCATCCATCTATTCACATACCATCCTCCATCCATCCATCCTCCATCCATCCATTCCTCCATCCATCTATCCATTCACCATCCATCATCCATCCATCCACCCATCCTCCATCCACCCATCCTCCATCCATCCATTCCTCCATCCATCCATCCATCTATCCATTCACCATCCATCTATCCATCTATCCATTCACCATCCATCCATCCATCTATCCATCCATCCATCCATCCATCCACATCCATACATTCCTCCATCCATCCATTCACATCCATCCATCCATCCATTCATCCATCCACCCACAATCCATCCATCCATGTATCATCCATCTACCATCCAACTATCCAACCTTCTACCCACCCCACCCAGCCATCAACCTCCCTCCCTCCTTCCCTCCCTTCCATCCTGCAAACACAGAAAAGAGAACAAGAGGCAGGCTTGTGCCTGGGCCATTGTTCTTGTGGGAGGGTGGGAGGTGCTGGAGGAAGTTGGAGGGAGGAGGAAACAGAAAAGACAAAAGCATTCAGAAAAACCAACATCAACTGTTCATCTTTCCTGCGTGAGGAACCCCATGCATTTTCACGGGCTGCCATTTGTCCTATGATAGTGTTTTTGGTTTGATTTGTTTTCTTTTTCTTTCTTTTTGGCTTTTTGTTTGTTTTTAATCTGGTTAGTTAATACCTGAAGTTAATAAAAGACTCAGTGACCATCACTTGGCTTTTCTGGAATTTTTCTTGCCATGGCCCTTCGTGGGGCACCCCTTTATTCCCTCCCCTTTCCTTTTTGTTTCTCTCCCTCAGAAACTATATAAACGATAAGCGTGAAGGAGGAAGGGAGAGCCCAGACCCCGAGAGCGGGTGTGAGTCACTTGACAATGCCTCCTAATTGATCCTTTATGCACTATTCTAATTCCACCTGTATTCAGACCCATTATTTCAGCCACAACCACTCCAGATTGCTTTCTTCTCTCGGTTTTTCTAAAAATGTCTGCAGAAGTGCTGCACTCTGCCCAGCGGAGATGGAAATCAACAAATAGACACCACGATGGTAAAATGAGGGCCTTGAGAAAGCAGCCCCTGCAAGATAACTCTGTAACTAATAAATGAAAAGGCCCTTTTGATGGCTCCAGCTGGAAAGATATTTTATTTTATTTTATTTTTCTCCTGTGTGTGGGATTTGAGATGTGTGATTCTAAGGAGCAGCCACGTCCCCTGCTGCTCAGCCCCGGCTGGCAAGCGACCCCCCTCTGGCAAATGTTATGGAGAATTGGGAGGGATTTTATGGCTGTCTTACCCCTCAGCTCTTTTTTCTTTTGTCTTCTTTGAAGAATGACTTTAGACATTTTATTTACATATTTAACCATGGATGAAAGAGGGAAAAGAAAGCATTTGGGTCTGTCGTGGGAATAGTGATATTATGTTTAAATTAATGGAAATCTTATTAGGCCTCTAAAATTTTGAGCAAAGGTTTTTAATGAAACTTTATAATTAAACACAATTTCAAATAACATGCAGGGACATGGAATTTTTTTTTTAAATTTATTTACCCCAACTAACTAAAAAACATATATATATATAGACAGGGATCCTTAAACATTACCTACCTTCACCTTCTTGCAAATGTTCTCCTTGAAAAGGATAAGGTTCTTGAAAGGGAGTATTTCAGGAGTCAGGCAAGATTTTGACCAAGAACTACATATGTTTTGGATGGAAGGGACCTGGAAGAGAGGCAGAGTTCCATTCCGCTCTGGCAAAGTCAGAAGCATGGAATACTTGGACTCACACATTGCTCAAAATCAAAGTTGTGGCCTCATCTGATGACGGTACAGTCGGTGGAAATGACAAGCCCCCTACGAGGTTTTCTGAAATGAGATTAAGGAAAACCCACATAATCTCTTTTCAGATAAGAAATCCTGACCCTTTCAGCAACAGAAAGAAATTAAAACTCAGATCTAGCACATTACAAACTTGCGACAAGAGCGAACTTGCAGACAGAGTATCAGCAAAGCTTGTAAGAAAGAAGCACAATTGTGCTAGTCAAGTTTCAGCTACCAAGTGGGCCCCGGTTTCCTCTGTGCTCACTCAGCCCTGGGGTGAGCTCCGTGGCTCAGCCAGGCTTGGTGATCCGGGAACAGGGGCTGTGTGTCCTCTTTTTATCTCCTGTCACCCATACTGGGGCTTCCTCAGGGACGCTTCCACCTCTTCTTTATGGCGAGAACGAGAGGGGATCTATTTCCTAACGATTGCAGGGCAGGCCGTGCGTCTCGGGTGCCAACGGGCACTGTTTTCCCTGCCCTTATCGTGTGACATAGGTCTGCAGAAACTTACTATCAAATAAAAAAGAAAAACCAAGCATGGAAAATTGTACGTCCTTCCCCTGCCCCGCATTTTCCTCCAAGGAAAATACCTTTGGTTGTCTGAGGTGGTAACTCTGTAAAGAAAACCCAGTTTGCACTAAAGGGACAACCCATGCGAGTGGCACCAAAGTTTCAGTTCCACCTAAAAACACTGGCCGTTGTGAGATGCTCTCCGGAGGGAGGGCTGAGAAGCAAACAAAACAAGTCCCCCATCCTAAAATGGGGGCCCCAGCACAAGCTAGGCCGCTTTATTTTATTTTATTTTTCTTTTTAGGGCCACTTCCCTTGAAATGGGGTTTGAAATATTACCAAAGGTTCCACTGGGGCGCAGGAGTGTGAATTGCTAATCAGCGCCTGTCTCTAATCTCCCTTTCAAGGCCGGCTTTGGAGCGCGTTGTCCAGGGGCACCCCACCGCGCCGGGCGCAGGGGGGTGGGCCATTCAAGGGGGCTGCTTCTGTCCTCTGTTCCCACACTCCAAAAACACAACCCCGCCGGCAGACACCCTCCAACTAAATTAGATTAAGCCCCTCTTTTCCACAGCCCGTTGGTCTTTTCACTGCCTGGGCCCTATTCAGTTCCGCGCCTGCTCATTTAAAGGTGCAGTATTGCTTTTTATCTCACAGCCGTGGTGATGACAAATGCCCCCCCCCACCAAAAAAAAGGGGGACAAAGTGGCCTGAGACGTAAGTGCTTCCCAGTGACTAGGACATTATCTGTTTAAAATGTAGGCGGGCTTAGCACACGCCTGCTGTAAAACACACGCAGAGTAAGTGGCCCTGAGGAAAAGTACTGACTGACCTGATAGTCCGTATGGGGCTGCGTCCTTAGAGTTATCTGGGGTGGGGTGGGGTGGGGGGGACTACAGAATTCCAGAAAACTGGAACAAAAGCGTGTTCTTGTTGGTGTGTCTTGCGTTGATACGCCAAACCGCTTCAAGGAACAGTGTTTCAGGAAAAGCTCACGGGCTGTGAGTGCAGACGTTATTTTTTGACGTTGTTGCTTTGCTTCTTTCTTTCTCCCCCACCCTTGACCTCATGGGTTTCGTGACTCACCTTCCCATCTGTTTTCCTTCTGTGGCCGGTACCCTTTCACTGTCTGTCCCCAGGAGGTGGGTCCCATGGGAACTCAGATATCAGACCCCACCCCCACCCCCCAAGGTGAGGGGGCTGCGGATCCACTGCCACTTAAGCTAGAAAGGCTGTACCTCCTGTACCTGTTTTCTTTGCAAAAGTTAGCGGAAATAGGTGAGTGCTGGGTGAACACGCATTGCATGAAGCGCCATATGTTTTAGGCGGATGTGTGAGCCCTGAGTGCGCTGTCTGCTCAACGATTCCGTCAGACACGGACACCATCGGGAGCTGTGCCTGCCTTGTGCCCCCCACCCATCCCCCTCCGGCTTTTGTGAATAAAGCTTTATTGGGATGCAGCCACACCTGCGCGTTCCCACTTTGCAGATGGCCGCCTTCCCTGGACTGTGATAGAGTTGAGTCATCGCCACAAGGACTCTCTGTTCTGACCCGTGTGAAGTATTTATTTTATGGACCTTTCGAGAAAATCTCTGCTTAGATGGGGACAGAATCGTCCCCACACTGAGTCTGTGGGGTTTCCCTGCCTGTGAACGGAACATAATGATACGTCTGGGATGGGACTTGGGGAGCTTAATTGCTGCTTGTGGGGCAGCTGGCTGAGGGCTCTGGGGCAGGTTCCCGTCACGGCTTTGCGTGTGGTTCTCGCTCTAAGCGAAACCCGGTGAGTCACCCACCGGCTCCTGCGTGCAGGTGCATCAGCGCAGACAGGGCTGTGCGGGGCGCCCAGAGCCCGGCCTGGCCCTGGGCGGCGGCCGTGAGAGTGCGGCTGCCAAGAAGAAGGGACCCCTTATCTTCTGAGCCCCCCGAGTGAACGCACGGCAGACATGGTGTCTCCTGTCCTCCCTTAGGGCCCCTGACGGCTGGCCAATCCCCACGTGGGCCTCTTGGGCATGCTCAGCCACGGAGCAGGTCACCCAGAATGGCTCAGCTCATGCCCCTGAATGCAGACACTGCTGCCCTTTGAGCCCCCACTGATCAGCCTGGTCTCCCAGCCTGTTGTACCCTGGAAGCACTTGGCACCTTCTGGAAGGGACAGAACCCTCTCCAGGTGGATCCTGCAGGGGAGGAGAACCCTCTCCAGGTGGATCCTGCAGGGGAGGGGGAGGGGACCCCTCCAGAGCGGCAGCTGGGACCACATTGTGTCTGAAGATGACGCGGGAAGGGCCCCCTCGTGGTGCCGCTTGGGTACAACATGGGACCACCGGGGATGGCCCCTGTCTGGGCCCTGCGGAGCTGATGTTGGCCCGGGAGGTGGTGGTTGGGGACTGTGGGGGCTGGTGTGGCCTTCAGGATAAAGGGGGCATGGAGGAAGGAAGTCCCTCCTCCCTCCCTCCTCAGGATAAAGGGGGGCTTTATCCAGGGCAGTCCCCTTGGCCCGGATACAGCCGGGATGAGGGGCGGCTCATCCTCACACTTGTGCTGTCACAAGAGGGGTGACAGCCAGTCCTGGGTGAACCACCTGGAGAGGGTGGACAGAGAGCAGGTGCCGCATGCAATTCAGGGACAAGACCTCTCTCCTTCTGTCCCCCTCTCTCCCGCACTGTGTGGTGTCTGGACTCCCAGAGGAGGCCCCACACCCCTGCCCCCCTTTCTACAGCCCCGGACTCTGGGGCCAGAGAGACCGAGCAGCCCTCTCTGTCCCCGCAGCACGCTTGCAGTTCTCAGCTTTCCCTGGGCTGCAGCCACGGCACATCCTCAGCAGCTGCACACACTTCTCTCTTCCTTTCCACCCGACCTAACACGCTTCCCTTTCTCATCTTTGGCTGGGAGGGGATTCTGTACACAGCAGCTCCTCCTCGTTCTTCAATGGAACCTGCCTCCTGGAAAATGCTCCCGAGAGGTCTGGGCTAAAACCCTGTCTCCTGAGACTCGTTGACAAAGACAGCGGCGTTTATGGTCCCGAGTTTACTGTAAACACAACTGCAAACAACATGACAGCCCGTTGGGACCCAGCGGGAGGGTTGGGGGGAAAATGCAGGGGCTGGTGTTCTCTTCTCCCGTTGCCTTTGAGTTAAGCGTTGTTGCTGCCCACTTTCGGGGGTGCCCCATTGAGAGGGTATTGCATCAGGATCTTCCCGTGTGTGTCTGTCAGCCTGTGCTGGGCTGGGTGTGTGTGAGGTATGAGGGGCTCAGGAGAAGGAGCAGGAACTTTCTGGGGGGTCTGCAGAACCAGCCTAGGGCTCTCTGATGCCACTGACTTTGGGGTCACCAGCCCACACGCCCCTGACATGGAGAAACTCCCCCATCAGGAGGATGGGTGCACCTGCTGGTGGGGCTCTGGCTTCCTGTGTGCCACTCAGGGTTGGGGTCACCCTTGCGCCCAGTGCCAGGCACTTGGGGCCACAGAAGTGGACGTGGTTGGCAGTCTACTGCATCACAAGCCCAGGAGACAGAGGCCCAAGACCCGGCTGCAGGGTGCCTGCCCATTCCCGGCTCTGTGACCCTGGTTAAGGTTGTGTGACCTCTGCGAGCTTCTGGTTTGTCATCTGGGGCACTGAGTGCCACTGTCAGCTCTGTGTGTCACCTTGGCGAGGCCACCCAGTGATTTCATCAGGCCTGCCCTCTATTCCCTCCTGGAGGTGGTGTGTGTGTGTGATTAGCAGCTGACTAAGGAACTGGCCCTTGATGATGTGCACGGCCCTTAGCTGACAGGCAAACACTGAGCTCTCCAGAAGGAGGAGACGCCCGCCCTGCTCCAGATGGTTATGTGGGGAGCCTGACTGAGGTTCCCTCCTGTGGATTATGGGCTCACCAGCCCTACGACTGAATGTGTCATGGAAGAAATCTCCTGTCTGTCTGTCTATCATCTGTCCCATCCATCCATCCATCCATCATCTGTCATCTATTTAAATATATCTGTATATCTGTCTCTATCTCAATATCTACATCTGTACACAAGGGCTATCCAGAAAGTGTCCAGCCACGTAATGTGAAAAATCGAGGCACTTTTTTGAAGACGATACAAGGAATACTGTACCGAGGACTGTGACGCCTCAGTCCCTTCCCAGTGGGCACTTGGAGTCCTCACACAGCTCTGCCAGCATTGCTTCCGCTGTTTATTCAGGACACTGTGAAATCTTGTGTTGCAGTCGCCATTGGTGGTCGCCTCGTATTCTAGATGAGATGCTACCCAGTACATATCTTCATTCCGTGGCATCTGCTCCCCACCCCCACCCACTGACCAGTAGTACCGTGAGGTGTCATGGTTCACATGTGCATATTCCAGTGCACGCTCCTGGGCTTCCAGGTTACATCGATGTTGTGCAAACGGTTCTCATTATATTGACAGTGGCCGGATTTTTTCTGGACAGACCTGAGATCTATATCTATATCTAATCTATTATATTTAACCTATATACCTGCACCTACCCCTAAACCTGACCTCTGCCTACCTGTATCTGTCTCCTGTGGGTCCCCATCCTCTGGCTAAGACGCAGCTGGGAGTGGGGACTCAGGGTGGCTCTGCATGAGCACCTAGCACTGTGTCCACGTTCACAGTAGCCCCCCCCCCACAGCAGTCGGGGTCCCTGTAACATCTCTTGGTTGTGGCACAGTCAGAGACAGAGGCAGACAGAGACAGAGACAGAGACAGAGAGACAGAGAAAGACAAACAGAGAAAGATGGAGAGAGACAGAGGTGGAGAGAGACAGACAGACAGAGAGACAGAGAGATGGAGAGAGGCAGAGAAAGACAAACAGAGAGAGAGAGAGACAGAGTGCCGTCTAGTACTGTGTGGTCATCAGAAGGGTTGGGGAGTTTGGGTGCAGAATCATCTAGGTCCTTGTCTGTTTGGATGACAGTTGCCATGGTGACACATGCGCCATAAATGGAAAGCATGGTTTATCTCCTGTGATGATTGCATTGGGTTCTGAAACTGAGCTGGAGGTCAAGAAGGTTTCAGAAGGCACGCATGTACTTATGCCTGGCACACTTTTCTGGTTCCCTGTGTCCCCAGTGGGGGCCAACCTGTGACCCCAGCCCTCCCATCTGTGTCCTGCCTCTCTCCCGAACCCAGTGTGTCCAAAGCCTGTGGACTCCCCACTTCCAGGGCACCCCACAAGCCCCTGCCGCAGTCTCCCCTGCTTCCTGTTGCCCTGCAGCCGGACACTCCCCACCCCACCCGGGGGCCGCCCGCCCGCCCACTGGCCCTGGAGCACTGGCTTTCATCCAGGAAGCTGTGTTCCGAGTCTGAGCCTACGTGTCTGAGCTTCATACACGAATTGCCAGGGCACCTGGGGCGTCTGAGTCACCCACAGAAAACACCTTCCCGCCTCCATTTTTCTGGAAGGCCCTGGGACAGGCAGCTGGGCGTGCCAGCCTGCCCTTAGAAACGGCTCTCTGCCCACCCAAGGCTCGGAGAGTCAGCACGTGGCATTTCCTTGAGGTTTCAGTGCACCTTTGGAACACTGGACGGCCCTGTTTGGCTTCATGGTGTCATTACTCAGCCATTTGAGCTTCAAATACAGAGGAGACGCTGGGCCCAGAGAGATTAGGTGGTGGGTCTGTGTTTCCCCAGCTGGACGGTGACGACATTGAGGTTTGTCTCCCAGGAGCCTGGCTTCACTAACTGCAGTTTTTGTTGAAATAATTGGAGATGTGTAAACACAGTACAGAGAGATCCCATGTATCTCTCCTCACTTTCTCTGACAATCACATCCTGCAAAGCTGTAGCTCAACAATGTCACCACCCAGAGGCTGACCATGATCTGGCTTCCGTTTTAACCTAAAACACTCCATTACCACCCAAGTTGATATGCTTTTTTCTCCAGGGAGATGGTTTTGATTCAGCTCTGACCCTGAGGTCAGTCTGTCCACTTGTACTGACATTTGAGGCCACTTTGGGATGTTTGAGGCCACTTGAGGAAACCTTGATGGGGTTGAGGAAGTCCCTTGGTTTCCTTGTCCATTTACCATCTGAGGCAGACTGTATGTCACAAAATGTCTGCAACAATGCCTCCCATCCCACACACTCTCCCCACAGTGTGACTCTGACCACAGCCCTCCCATCAGGAAGAAGGGCCTTTTTTTCTTCCGTTTGAATTTGATTGCGCAGTAGACTATAGAAGTGATGCTAAATGACTTCTCAAGATAGGCCATAAATGGTGACCCTGGTTCCTGTGAAGATGCTTATCCTGGAATTCTGCTGCCATATGGTGAGGAGGCTCAAGCTACCAGGTGGGAGACAACACAGAGAGGCCATCCGTAGGTGGGTATTGTGGCTGACAACCCAGCTGAGGTCTCAGTGGACAGAAAGGCAGCCTTACCCACCAGGTGATTGCAGCCCCCAGCCCATGGGTTGTCCCCAGCCATGCATCTTAAAAGCCACCATCTCAGATGCCATAGGGCAGAGATCAGCCATCCTGTTGTACCCCAACCAAGTTCCTAACCTGCAGAACCCACAAGGATAATAAAATGGTTGTCTTATGCTGTGAAGTTGTGGCTGGTTTATCAGCTAGGAACAGTAATTGGAACAGCTTGCAGCAAACCTGCCGGGAGCGCCCACTGTGTGTGGGGAGCACCCACTGTGTGCTGGGAGGAGCATCCACTGTGTGCTGGGAGGAGCACCCACTAAGTGCCAGGAGCACCCACTGTGTGCTGGGAGGAGCACCCACTAAGTGCCAGGAGCGCCCACTGTGTGCCGGGAGGAGCATCCACTGTTTATGTGCGGGAAGCGCCCACTGTGTGCTGGGTGTTATGGTGGGTGCAGGGGGGTGTAGTGGTGACCAGAACCAGGTGCGGTTGTGCCTGCTTGCCATTTCCATTCCAGCAAATGCAGAACATGAAAGGTAATCAGAGTTTTGTTTCTCTTCACGCCAGGATTTGTTTTTGTTTCACTTTTATTTTATTTTTAAAAGAGGAGAGAACTTGGACCCGGTCCTCTGTGGGCTTTGATGCTCCTGCCAAAGGGATTAGCCCAGAGAATTCTGGTCTGGCTGTGTCCGTCTGGTGTGGCCCGAGCGGAATTAGCTCTGATTCACCGCTGCAGGAGTGACATCCGGGCTGGACTGTGCTTTGGCCTTCGAGCCTGTAGGTCTGACCTTGAAGGTGGGGCGGCATCAAAGACCTGTGGGAAAGATGGGGTGGGGGGGCGCTGGGGCCGGGCTCTGATTCCTGGGGGATCTCCCCCTTCAGACACGTTGCTGAGCGTCTGAACAAGGCACCCGGGTAGCTGGAGAGTGACTCCCCTTCCTGTGGGAAGGGAGGATTCAGCGTGGGCGGCCTGTGTGGAGCCCCCCGGAGCTGGGTGGTGCTGAGAGGTGATGGACACGCCTGGCTTGGCTGGGAGCAGGGACTGGGACACCCTCTAGGTCACAGGAGGCCGTGGTGGGCGGATGGAAAAGGCCGATGACATCTCTGGGTTGAGGCCAAGACTCAAGTTTGCAAACTCTGTGAAAACAAACCCGAGAGCAAGGGTTCCCAGACCCAGCGTGACAGAAAGCCACGTGGAGGGGGAGCCCAGGAGGGCAGCTTCGGGGTGGGACACTGTGTGTGGAGGGAAAACAAGACTGGAGAAGCCCCGCTGACATCCTCTCCACTCCAGACCAGTGGAAACAAAATCGTTCTCTCCCTCCGCTGTGCGAACAGTTCTCAGCTTGATGGTTATTGGCTAGAACTGGGTCTGTCCCTGTACCAACCAATCACGTGGCCAAAGAGGTCCAGGGCTCCCGTTGGTCAAGCCTGATGTACACGCCCATCTCTGCAGGTGGTGGGTAGTGAGGGAAGGGGCAGAGGTACTGTTATCAGGAGATGAAGAGATGGACGCTGAGGGTGAAAACCTACGGGGACCTACAGGGAAGCCCCTGGTTTACCAGAAGGCCGGCCGGCCCCCCACTGCGGACCCTCCACAGAATCCTTTCTGGGCGCCTTGTAAGGCCTTCTGCATGGGGCTTTCTTGTAACCGGCTCCACTCAGCACCTTTCTCCCTGTGACCGGCTATCCGGCCGAGCCCCTGGCTCACCCTTCTGAGCTGGTGTGGGTGTGAGAGGCAGACGCCCAGTGTGGGCAGGTGTAGCTGGTCCTGGATGGGAGTCATCATGCCAGGGTTGTGCTGGGGGCAGCTGGTCTGGCCAAACCACCTCTCCCATGGATGTGCCCAGCTGGCTGCAAGCCTCATGCCACTCATCCCCCAGTGACTTCTGCCAGGGGGGTCCCAGTACACGTGGGATAAAAGCCACACCATGGTCTGTGACCCCCGGGCCCTTCTGGTCTGGCCTCCCCACCTGGGAGGCTCCCCTTGCTCCCCACTCCTGTCCTTTGTCCCCCGAGAACCTGGGCTCTGTTCTGTCCTGCAGAACATGCCGTTCCCTTCACCCAGGGTGGTCTCTTCCCAGAGAATTGCTTCCTGTTCCTTCAGGTCGCTTGTTGCAGCACCTTGGAGAGGCCTCCCGCCTGCGGTCACTCTTTTAGCACTTCTCTCCTGTCTGTGTCTCTTTAAACCCATGGCCACCAGTGGCAACTAGGGTATTGGTTTTTTAGCTGCTATTGTTTGCCTCCTCAGCATGCCCCCCCACCCCCCAGAGTAGCTGTCATGAGGGCAGACCCGGGCGTGTCCTATCCACTTGCTGCTGAGCACAATGCTTCACGGGTAGTAGGTGTCCAATAAGAGCCGTGTGCCGAACTCAGGAGGGACTGTTGTGGGCAAGGACATGTGCATTCCCGGTGTGGGAGCCTCCCAGATGGTGATGGTGATGGTGACAATGGTGATGGGACCCTGGAGGGGCAGGCAGGCAATAGGGGAGGGGGCAAGGGGCCCTTCCAGCCCCCCTCCCCACCCCTGGGCGTGATGCAGCATGTTCAGTAGCATCCATTAGAAACGATTGGAAATAGACGTGGGCTCTAAGCTGGGACTTGACCTGCTCGCTGTGACACATGGAATGTCATGGGGGGGATTTGGAGACGCTGAGTGGGCGGGGCTTCAAAGCCGCGCCCAGCTTTTCAGACCGCGGCTCTGCATGTCCACAGACCCCCGGAGGGGTCCTGGGAGGGCTGGGGGTGTCCACCGGCCTGGCCCGTGTGCAGTGTCCACGTCACAAGCCAGTCAGCCACTGACAGAGAGTAGAGCCGGGCCCTGGGCGCGGGCCATGGGACAGGCCCCAACTCCAGGGAGGTGTGGCCGGTTGGAGACCTGCTCCCCCTGCGGGTCAGGGGTGGCTGGAGCCGGCCAGCAGCCGCTGCCGGGGAGCTGGGTGTGAGTGTGGGTGGGTGTGAGCTAGTGCATATATCCGTACAGGAATGTTCAAGCATGTGTGTGTGTGAAGGCTGTGTGATTGTGTGTGTGCGTGTGAGAGTCTGTGTAGTCTCAGGCACACAGTCTCACAGCCAGTGACACGTAACAGCCTGGGGACCCCTCATCTGTGACCCTCAGCACCCCTGTGAGGGACGTGTGATCGTGACTCCACAAGAGGCCACAGCACACCAGCTGTGAGCACACGTGACCGCAGAGCTGCGGGGCGGGAGACCGCAGCACCTGTGTGCTCAGCGCCGCCTGCCCCCTCGGGAACTCCACCCGGGGGTGAGGGGAGGTGCGGACCAGGCAGAAAACCGCCCACGAACTGCGCTGTGCACCTCGTGGGCGCCGCCTCGAACCTGCTCACAGCCCGGCCGGGCGCTGTCTGGGGACAGGTGGGCGGGTTCGCAGCTGCCTCACTCCATGGGCCGGTTGAAGGGGCCTGCGTGACCCAGCCCTGCAGGGATGGCCCCCCAGGGCCCCCGTGACCCTGTTCGCTGCCCACCTCCTCATCTCTGCCCCCTCACCCGCTGCCCCGGGGCCCGTGCAGGGCAAGCCGGGCCCTGCTGCGGCGTTCCCAGGAAAACCAGCGCCGGGCGGTGGCGTGTCAGCCGCTGGAATCCTTTCATCCAGCTCTGCTTGTCCCATAATCGCATGGGGCCCCGGGCCCCGGGGGACCCTTTGTGCATCTGGAGGCTGTTGCTCTGACTTCCTCCCTCCTGTGAGGAACAAGACTGGTTTTTGCCAAAACTTGCAGCTCCCGGAAATCCGTGTGAAGCAACTTCTGGAAAAAAAAAATCAATTAAAAATCAAAGGGACGTTTGGGGAAACGGGGCCAAGGCTTTTCCTGCAGTTTCTGCCCTGCCACCTTGTGTGAGGGGCTCTGTGGATAGCAGCTGGTCCGGGACATGCCCCATGGGGGCCGGGCGACCGTGGGGGAGCCGCTGAAACAAATCTGTTTGGGGGGAGGGGGCACGAATGTGGCAGGGAAGCTTGAGGCCCTGCATCCGGTTTTCTTAGGGTCCTGACCCTTGTCTGGGGTGCCACCAGCCGTGCACAGAGAATCCCTGCCTTAGTGTGTCCACGGACCACCGCTCACGGCTCTCCAGCCAGACCCTGGTCCTGGAGGAGGGGGAGCAGGCCCTGAGGTCCCTGAGCCCAGGGCCCGCCAGGCTCAGCCCCCAGCGCCCTGATCTCCCTTACAGCTCTGCAGGCCAGGGGCTGGTTCAGGGCGCTGCAGGTGGCTGTGCCCAGAGGGGGGTGATGGGAGAGCCTGGTTCCTGTCCCTGTCCCTGTTCCTGTCCCTGCAGCCACCAGCACTCCTGGGCTCCGCCCCAGCCTTGGTCACGCAGATCTCTCGCTCTTTGTCCCGCCCCTCCCCTCTCCTAAGGCGCTCACCATCCAGGGACTGTCCCCATCCCCGCCTCACTGCGCCCACAGTCTCCCACAGTCGCAGGTCCCAGGGCTTAGGATGTGGATGGCTTTTGGGGACCACAGGCACAACCCCCAAACCGGAACAGCCCACTAGAAGGGGGATTCCCCCCTCCTCCCTGGTCCTGCCAGCCCCACCCCCCTCCTGGTGGCGCCCATGGCTGCTCAAGCTGAGAACGTGAGAGGTTGGATGAGCGGCTGCCCCACCGGGCTGCCTGACTGTAGCTGAACCTCACCCGGTCCTTCCGGAACCTTTTCTGGGGTCATGAAGATCCCTGCTGGCCAGGCTGGTGGGGTTCACGGATGGAGTTCCCAGGCCCTCACCAGCTTCCTCAGCCTCGTTGTTTCCCCAGCCTGAGCCTCTTGTCCAGCAAAGACCTGGGAGGTGGCCGCAGCCAGAGTCCCCATAGGCCTTGGGAGAAAGCCCTGGACATGCCCCCCGGGGCCTGGATGGCCGCCCCATGGTCAGGCCCATGGCCTTCAGCCTCGGGGAACCTGTGCGCTGAAAACAAAACACAGTGTCACCTCACGGGCTGCATGGCCATGCCTGGGACGGCCCCCATGGGGGACAGGAGGCTCTGACCGGCCCTCTGAAAAAGTGCCATTTCATTTTCCTGAGGAAATCCTCATGGTTGGGATTGGCCTGAACTAGGCCAGTTGTCACCCCCTCTGAGTTCAGAGAAGAAATCAGAGGCCGCACATAGAGACCTCGCATGCCCCACACGGTGTGTGTAGGGCCCGAGGGGTGCAGGACCCCTCCCTCATCGTACCCCCAGTCCTCCGACCCTGAGGCCTTCGAGGGGGCGAGGAGAGCGCAGTGGCCGTTGGGGACCCCGGCTGAGCTCTGAGGGTCTGAGGGTCTGCAGCCAGGGCCCCACCCAGCGGGCAGTGGAGCTGGGGGTGGGGGACCCTGAAAAGGCAGCGACTGCTGCGGTAGCAGCAGCAGCAGCGGCGGCCTGTGCTTTGAAGCTCTGGGCTTCTCATCACCGGCTCCCCCCCTGCTGCTCACAGGAAAGGCACGGCAGGGTCAGCCTGGCAGGCGATGGGGACTCAGGCTGGGGAGGAAGCCGCACGCCAGAGCCCAGCAGCCTGGCCGGTGGACAGGGGCGGGGGTGGGTGGGGGCCTATGCACCGTCTCAAGTGCCCAGCACCCCTGGGGTCATTGGTGGCTGTGAGTGGAGGTCTGTGTGGCTGCCCAGCCCTGCAAAGTGTGGCTGGTGCCCCCCTCCCCCGCTCAGCCTCCCCCTTTCCCTGGGCTTCCCCTTCAATAGCAGCCTGTCCCCTAGAACCTTTGTGTCAGGAGCTGAGCCCTTGGGGACTGGGGTGGGGGGCTGGGGGCAGGGGTGCAGTCACAGGGGTGTCTGAATATTCGCTGCACTCCCCGCCCAGGCCTGTGACCTTCATGGGTTCTGCCTGGTAGGACGATGGGGCAAGAGCGGAAGAGAGAAGGCGGGAAATGCCAGCTTCGTGCCCAGTACCCAGTTAGAGGCGTAACAGCCAGTAGTGTTGGTGTGAATTGTTTGTGTAGTTTTGGGAGAGTGTTTCAAGGTCATGTACGGAGCAGGACATTCAGGTCATTGGCCGCAGGAAGTTAAAAGTCTTCCCGCAGACCCCTCCCCTTCAGAAAGGCTCCCAGGTAACACGCGACTACACTTTCATCAGGGCCACTGGGGGGCTGTCAGGAGCCTGGGATGGGGGGCATGAACCCCCACAGCTTCTGGGACCTCCTCCCATTCGCCGAGGGGGCGTGTCTGCAGGCCGAGGGGGCGTGTCTGTCTGGAGGGAACTGCAGGCCCTAAGCCCCAGCTAGATGGAGAGGGGGCCCAGGAATGAGCCTTCATTCCTGACATGGCCACTACCTGGGGGTGCAGAGCAGACGTGGGAGGAAGTCAGGGGTCTCTGCAGGGGAAGTCACGTCTCTGGGGTGAGCTTTCCGAATGTCACTGTCTGCCTCACAGGGCATTGCCTTTGGTTCTGGTTTGAGGGGAAAATGCTGGCCCTGTGCCCGACCCCTCATGCTTCCTTCTGGTCACTCGCACATTGTTGGGTGGTCATGTGGGACCACGAGAAAACCTCAGACCCAGGCTGTGGTTGGATTGATGGGAAAAAGGGACAAAAATGCCTTTACAAAAATGCATTTTTTGTTTTTTTTTGGGCACTCACTTCCTACAACTTCATTTACTTAATATTATTATTATTATTTTCTTATTGTTAAATTTATTGGGGTGACATTGATTGATATCAATTACATTGTTTCCAGGTGTACAATTCTATGTTACATTGTCTATACATTGCATTATGTGCTCACCACCCAGAATCAGCTCACTTTCCATCACCGTCATTTACTTAATATTAATGCTTGAAAAAAATGAGAGTGACTTGCTATCCCGGCCTCCCTGCACGCAGACGTGTTTGTGAAAGAACCACATGGAGGTAAACGGGGAATGTTTTCCTGTCAGTGATGAACGTCATCACAGCTGTCTGTGCTCTGACGTCTTGCCCCTTCCACCTCAATCGCTCTGTGCCACCGGGTGCTCAGAAAACCCTGGCACAGTGGATGCAGCTCGGGATTGGGGCCCGATGCCCCTGGAATGGCCCCTGCTCGCTGTGTAGCCCCAGGCCAGTGGCTGAGCCTCTCTGGGCTTGAGCTTTTCCTTGCTTACACCCACGTGGCTCTGGGGCTGGTGGAGTGGCGGGGTGAGGGCTGGCACCTGGCTTCTTCCACACGGGCCTGTTGGCTTTGAGTGTGGATGGCACGTGGGCCCAGGACATGTTCAGTTCTTGCTTCACAGTGCGGTCGTTCTGAGTCCGTGAGCCACGCAGATTAGCTTATTGCACCCCTCAGCCTACACGGCTTTTGCTTTTATTATGTCCAGCTGTGCACCTGCTCCAGTTCAGGCGCACTGCTGGTCAGTGGCAGAACTGGGATCTGCGGTCTGAGCTCTTAGCCACAGCTCCATCTGGAGAAGGCGCGGCCGTGTGCATGTGCATGGGAACTGGGTGGAGGAACCTCAGCAGGGGTCCAGGGTAAGGTACTAGGGTCTGGTTCCTTTGTCTGTTTCCGAAGGGCGTTTTCACAGCTGCTGAAGGTTCCAAGGGTCCATGAGAAATAGAGTCAAAAGCTACTTTTTCACACCGTGTGTCCCCCCCCCCACCCCCAGTTTTCAGGATGCTCCTCCCTCTTGTGTCTCCCAAAGACAAAAATCCATCAGAAACCCCCAGGTCAGCATGGAGCCCCCTTCAGTTGACTGCAAAATCTTCCAAGGATGCGGTGTAACCGAACGCCCCATGAAAGGGAAGTAAACTGTGTACAAATAATTCAGTGAGCTCAGGGAGATGTGTGTGGAGTTGGGGGACAGTGAGCGTGGTGCAGATGGCACCGCCAGGCTGCGCATCAAAGCGAGCCCCGTTGTTTAACACAGTCGTCTTGGCACCGCATGCAAAAGCCCACCTGTTTAATCCCTAATAACACTACTTAGCACTTTCTGGGGAGCTGACTTCCAGCGCCCAGGCTGTTCCCAGGAACTAGCTAATCAATCATCAGGAGGTGATTTCCATGCAGGCAGGCGGGACCAGGAACGCTGGGGTGACCCCCACGGAAGTGGCAGGGGAGGCTAAGAGGTTGCGCCAAGGTCATGTAGGGGCCAGAGGTCACAGCGGGGGTTGCAGGCTTCTCTGGAGCTCACCTGGTCCTCCCCCCTCAGCATGTGCCCCCACCTCCAGCAGGTCCCCAGGTTCTGGCTGGTGGATCCCCCCCAGCTCGGGCCTGGGTCCTGGCATCTGGGACACCTGTGTGCCCCTCAGATTCCACTGGTGGGGCTGCCGTCTGCTCCTGTGCCCTGGGCTGGGAGTGGGCAGCCCATGGTTTTTTGTTTTTATTTTCCTGGAGAACAGAATGCTTTGTGTCTGGCAGCCTCCCCTGGCTGTCCTTCAGCGACTCGCACTGGTTTGGGGGCTGCATGTTTAATTTACAGAAGCAACGACGTGTAGGTTGAAGATGTAACCCTAACAGAAGGACACTGAGGCCAAAGAAAAAGGCCAAGTGCCATGCGAGGCCCTTCCGTTCTGCACCTGCTGGGGTGCAGAGGTAGGGACCCCTCCCCAAACCAGTGTGACTGTGAGGGGTCACCAGCCCCCACAGAGGGGCGTCTCCTGATCAGCACTCCACACTGCTAGCCAAGCTCCTCAAATTCGCGGAGAGAGTGAGGGGCCCACAGGCCAGGGCGGCCTGAGGAGGCCTGGGGGGTCGCCTTCATCAAGGTCACTCGGCTGACCTTGTATCGGTAGGGCCAAGGTGAACGGGGGTGTGACGCATTTTCTGAAACCACACGTGGGATCTGGGGATGCTTTCAGGAGGCCCCTGCTAAGGTGGGCAGCTTGCTGCCCTAAGAACCAGAAGCCATAGCTGGAACCCAGGGTCCTGCGTGGGCGTCCGTGGAGCTGGGCTGTACATGGACCCCCATGGGTGTCTGTCAAGCCACCAACCCACCCCACCTCCGGGGCGGTCGAGTAAGAACTGGCTTCTGAGGGGAGCAAAAGGCATGGGCCCTGCTCCCATGGGCAGACCCCTGCCCACCCGTGCTCTCCCCCAACCCCTCCAATCAAGACCCACCTGGATTTTGGCTGTTTTTTGATAAAGCAAAGTCTCCGCTGATTTCCCCGTATTTTTATGGCTTCTGTGTGTCACGCAGGCCTTCTACATTATTAATAAGAAGTTCTGAGTTTGGTGACTTTGCTCTTGAATATGAAAGCGTCTCGTGGAGGGGAGTTGGACCTGGGTGGGATGCAGGCTTCCCATTAGGGCCCTGGGAGTGAAGGCGGGCGGATTGCCTCCCTCTGAACACCTGGAGCATTTAAACGTCAAGGCCGCCCATGGAACCCGGGACCAGATTTGCACTAAAAGAAAACGCCCGCGATGCATCCAAAGAGCTCCCCACTTGAATGTGGCTTAATTAAAAGTTTACTTTCTTCAGACTGTTGCCATGGGAACAGTGTGTGGTTCCCTGTCTAAAAACCTGAAGCATCAGTGGGGGTGTGTGTGCATCATGGCGGGCAAGACGCCGAGGGGGGCAGGCTGGCAGTGGGGAAGGGAGGAAGGGACACAGCCCCCAGACGGTCCCTTTGGCTGCAGTTATTTGCCTAAATCTGGAAAGCTGTCTATGGTGGGTGGGCAGGGTGGGTCCTAGAGAGCTGGGCCTTGGAGCCAATTGCTCCCAAATGGAATCGGCCTCGTATTAAAGTCCCTCAAGAAACGGACTCTTGGGGAAGCCGGGATGGCTCTGCAGGTTGAGTGCTCGTTTGCAGCCCTGGGGACTGAGGGTCAAGTCCCGGCCCCGGCCTGTGCAGACCCACATGCTGAACTGGGGTGTGCTGGGAGGCCCCCAGCCCAGTTCCCACCCTGCACAGTCCCTACCCACCTGTGTGGAATGAAACCATGTCGAAAACGGATGACGTACAACTATGGAGACGGCTCTAGGCCCTCCCCCTTCTCTCTCTGTGTCAAAAACAATAAAAAATAAATCTCTAAAAAAAGAAACAGACTTCTCTTTCTTGTCTGTTGCAGCAGCCAGGCCCAGGCACAGATGGCGGTGGGGTGGGTGAGCAGGGTGTGTTCAGGCTGGGGAGCAGGTTGCAGGGCACAAGCGATGACCCGGAATGACCCACCCACTGGCCTGCTGTCTTTCCCTGCCCATGTTCCCTTCCACCCAGGACCACACGTTCACTGGGACTGGAGCCGGTGCGCCTGCGTTGGGTTCTGCTCCCGCCACCTGGGCTGGCAGGCCGCTCTCTGGGGCTTGGGTCTCTCCCAGGTGTGAGGTCACTTGCATGTTGGAGGACCGCAGTGAGGCCTGGCTGGGCACACAGTGGGTCCTGGGGCATCAGGAATCCCTGTTGCCTCTTTCACACTTGCCTCCCAGGGCGCAGCTCCCCGGGCTGGGTGTTGGGGTCACCTCCAGCGTCCTGCCCTTTGGGGAGGCAACGGTCACCAGCCAAGCTGCCTCACTTAATCCCTTTACCCGCCGGCAGCAGCTGCTACTACTGTCCCCATTTCATAGACTGAGAGATGGAGCCACCCAGCTCAGCCAGCTGGAGGTGCGACCTGACAGCTCTCGCTCCCACCCCCCACACACCCCTAAGTATCGTGAGCGCTGCCCAGGGCCAGTCACTGCCGGGCACTTTGCTGCTTGTGATTCCATTTGATCCTCCTAATAGCCTCGTGGGGCGTAATTACCCCGTTTAGCAGGTGGGAGACAGGCTCAGGGACTTGTCTGAGGCCATCGAGCCAGGAAGGGACGTGTTTCAACCCGGGGCGTGTGCCAGGCGACCTCACCCAGGACTGGAAAAACCGGGCTTCCCGGGCTGTTTGGCGGCTACAGGTGGAGGGTGGGGCCCCGAGACCCCAATGAGGCCCAGCATGGGCCCTGCCGGGGCGCTGGGCCCATGAGGGCCGATGACAGCCTTCCACAGGACCGGTCCTGGCAGGAGCCCTTAATCGCCTTGTGTGTCACTCAGGATCCAGGTTGTGACAAGGCCAGTGGCACATGGTCTGTCCCACACTGCGCGGTGGTGGCCTGCCTGGGCCGCCGTCCCCTCTTCAGCTTCTGTGGTCACCGTCCGTCCTCATGCTGCCTGTGCTCTTTGCACAGCGTTTTGAAAGCTCACTGTCTGGCTGGGTCTGTCTGCACCGGGGCTGGCCCCGTGTTCCTTCCTGTTACGCGACAGGCACCACTGCAGGGTCTCTACCTCCAGGAATCCTGACTGATGGCCCACCTAGGTCACTGCCTGGCTGCTCTGATGTCCTCGTCCTCTGTCCTCCTAAACAGCCCTGCGCTGAGCTCCGTCCTGACTCCCCGTGTCTGTCTGTCACACGGCAGGAAGGGCGGTGGCTCTCATGACAAGTCTGATGGGATCAGTTCTCTGCTTCCGATCCCCTGCTCGTCCAATCGCGTGGCTGTGGGGCTCTGATGGGCTCAGCACAAGGTCACGGGCATGGGCACGGCCACGGCTCATAAACCCTGCAGGTGGGGAGCAGGAGGAAGCCAACCAGGTCACCTCTGCCCCCTGCGGGGAGGCAGGAGGCGTGGCCTCAGCACCAGTGTTGTAGAGCATGGCAGGGGGGTTCTGATCTGTGCTGTGTGTATATTTATAAAGATCTATTTTGTTGTTGGAGAGAAGGTGAGAGAGAGAGAAGGGGGAGGGCCCAGAGAAGTCTCCATAGTTGTACGTCATCCATTTTTCAACATGGTTTTGTTTCACACAGGTGGATGTGGGGCCACACAGGGCGGGAACCGAGCTAGGGGCCTCCTGCATGGGAGGCGAGAACCTTGGCCACCATCCTGGTGGTTACCGGTTGTGCTGCCGCTCAGCACATGGGTTTGCGCGGCGAGGGCCAGGATTCGATCCCCGGATTTCGCGGTTGCGAGGCAAGCGCTCAACCGCTGAGTGGTCCAGGCGGCCCCCTGACTTAAATTCTTGCTAATCTGGAAAGTGGGAAATGGGTTCTCAGCGTGGTCTCTGACTTCCAATGGCCGGGAGGTGTTCTGGCCTTTCGTTTGCTGTGGTGCGTCCTCTCCTGGGAGTCGGCTTGTATATCCTTGGCCCATTTGGCTGTTATGCTACTTTTCTTTCTCCTTGTGGGGTCCCTGGGGCACCTCCCCATTGGGTGTGAGGTGCGTGGTGAGTCTGTTCCTCCCCTTTTAGCAGCTGTGGCCACTGGACTCGCACACAGCGTTACATTTGTTGGTGTCTGTGTTCAGGCCTCCTGTTTTGTTCCTGTTGAAAACTGCTCCCTGAAGCCAGGTCTGCTCATGCCTTCAGCTTCTGCACAATCACCACCCACTATTGTCTTCATGACCTTGGGGTGTGTGTACATGTGTGCACCCCACATGCATGCATGTTTACACAGGTAAGCACACACATATACAGACATGTGCACACACATACACATGCAATATACAAAAGTATATTGTGCAGAGGAGAAAGCTGACCACATACAAAACACAATACATATAATCATACGAGGCCTCCCCACAACTGTTCTTGTTACATTGACAGTGGCTGGATTTTTTTTCAGGACGGCCCTTGTACATACATCGTATATATAATATATAATCAGTTTTCTCCTCTGTACAATAAAGAGAAAATAGAGGAGATACTTGTTCTACCAGTCTCAGAGGGCTGGAATGAGGAAGAATAAAGTAATGTGTATGGAAATTCCTGCACACGAACGAAGACCAGGAGGACACTAACGCTGGTTCACACCTGTTTCTTTCCCACCAGACATCACCGGGCCAACCAGAAACATTTCTTTCCGAGCCAAGAAGTTTGTTCAGTCCTCGTAGGAAATGCAGTTGAAGCTCCGTTTTTAAGATTTATTTTTATTGTTTTTGTCAGAGAGAGAGAGAGAGAGAGAAGGGAGAGGGCCCAGAACAGTCTACATAGTTGCATATCATTGGTTTTTCCACATAGTTTCATTCCACAGGTGGGCGTGGGGCTGCACAGGGCAGGAACTGGGCCGGGGTCTCACCCTGGTGAGAACTGAACTGGGGGGCACTCCCCAGTTCAGCATATGGGTCCACACTGGCTGGGGCCGGGGCCGGGATTCGATCTCGGTCCCCGGGGCTGCAAAGTGAGCACTTAACCCACTGAGCCATCCCGGCTTCCCCAAAGCTCCGTTTTTAAACATCCTTGCTAATGATAACAACACTAGCATTTAATAAGCTCCTGCCCTGTGCTGGGGACCTTACCTATCTTTAAATGATTGTCTTGTCCCATCAATGGGAGACCTGAGGCCCTGCAGCTCGAGTCAGCATTGAACTTGGAGCAGGAGGCCCCATGGCCACAGCCAGGGCTTCACGGGGGGAAAAGCCAGGTTGCTTCTAGCTCAGTAACTAAACTGGGGGCCAGTTCTTTCTTTAAATAAGCTAAGTTTTTAAAAGGAGATTATTTTAAGTATAACTTTGAGAGTATAACCCCTTGGCTGTTCTTATTTTAAAGAAATAGTAAAGAAGGAAAGAAAGAAAATTCAACCATCTTTTGATTCTAAAGGATGTTATTGGTGAAATTTCATACCACAACTATGTAACCCCCACATTCCTGCCCTTGTCATTTCAGAAGTTCCCTTTGAATCTTTCTCTCCCTTTCTCACACACACACATACACACATGTGCATGCACACACACAGTCTCTCACACACTCACACACACACCCTCAGGTAGCTGGGACACCCATTTCCAGGCATTTTAAACACACAGAGTCCCACTTCTGGCAAAAGAGGACCGTGGGGGCTTGCTCCCCTGTGTGCCTCCCTCACCAAGGAGCAGTCTGGAGCAAACAAACTGCGGAAGAGTGAGGAAACCTTCAGAGAAATTGGGCAGGACTTGGGCCATCTTTGTAATACAGTTTCCATCCACCCCCGTCCCTGTGGTATTTGGGGGATTGTGTCTTTGGCAGCGAAGATGGAGTGGGCTGAGTGCCCCCCATGGAGGGTTTAATTGGCAGCAGAGTCGGGGCTCCGTGACGTGTGTAGCATTCAGCATTGTGCTCAGGCCCGGGGTGCCTGCCCCAGCCAGCCGCTCCTGGCCTGGTTTTCCCAAGACGCCTTGATGTCCCTGGGTCAGAGGGTCAGCTGGGGGGCCAGGCACCCTCAAGGGCAAGGGATAAGCCGTGAAACCTCACCACTCTGTCCCCCTGGGTTAGACTTGCGGGAGGAGGGGAAATCGGGACCCAGCTGTGGTAACAGCCAGCTAGCTGAGGTCTGTTAGAATCCTCAGACCGGCCGGGCTAGGCAGGGCCTGAGAGATCTGTGTTTGGTGCCTTTTTAGGTCCTTGAGGAGTGTCCCTGGTCCATGTGGCCTGACAGCTGGCCCTTGACGAGCTTGGGGTTCTAATTCCGCAGATGCTTCCTAGCGAATGTGCTGAGGAATGAAAGGGGCGGTCCTGTCGTGCACGGAGCTTACAGGTTCGCTTAGATTCCTTCTTGGTGAGTACCGTGGACGCGCTGTTATCTGGGCACCTCTCACCTGTGTTGGCAACAGTGTTTCCTAGGGGCGGGTGCTCGGCCACCGCAGCAAACCAACCATAGCCTCCCTGGCTCGGAGCAACACCCTGTGTGCCTTATCTGAGGCTGAGGCAGGCAGGGCTCTCCACTCCATGTGGGCATTTGAGGACCCAGCTGAGAAACAGACACAGCACCGTCTGTAATTCACAGATTCCAAGGTCACCGCCCGCGACGTCCCCCACGCCGGTCAGCTGAAGTGCACAGAGAGCCAGCGAGAGGAGAGGCCCTTGGGCCAGGTCCCATCACTTTTCTCATGCCCTCTGGGCTGGGACAGGGGAACATGGCTCCGTCTAACTGCAAAGGAGGCTGGGAAACTAGGGTTGGTGTCTGCTAGGGAGGGGGAGGGGAGGATGGATTTCGGGAAACCATTGCTTAAGGAAGTGACCCCACAGCACGTAGTCGTGGGGTCAGAGGTCCAGTTGCTCTCCCCGCTCTGACCAAGGCATGATGGGCCTGGGGCCCAAACTTGGCCAATGAATGGGACCTCTTCTCCCAGGGCTTTTAAATGGGAGGGACATTTGCCAGGATTCATCCCAGGGACAGCTGACGAGACAACCAGCAGGATCCCCCTGCCGCTGCACTGTCTGGGCTCGTTCCTCTGTCCACAGCCACCCGCGGGTTAAGGGCGCTGCCTCGTGGGGTTCTGGGAAAACATGCTTTGCTTTAATGAGACAAAGGTGTTGCTACAAGCAACAGGCAAAGCATGCCCGCTGATGTGGGGGTTGAGCTCTGAGGAATCGGGGTGGCCCAACTTGATAACATGTCACGCCAGTGGAAAAGGCGCCCGGAACTCCAGCCACGCGGAGCCCCCTTCTCAGGCCTCCCTGGGCTCCCTCTGTGCATTTCTTGAGAACAAACCACAGACACAGAGTTTGGGTGGTTCAGGAGAGAGGGCCAAGGACCCGGGGTCTTGGAGGGACCCCCGGGAAGGAGTTATGAGGTCACGGCATCGTGCTCTCAAGAACAGATGGAATCCTTCGTGTTAGACACGGTTCCCACCATGGTCAGGGGTCGTCTGGTGCTGAAGTTGTTCACGTTTTACCTGGAAGCAAATGACCCAGCGACCTCCAGTTCTCTGGAGACCGCATGTGATGAAAGATAGGAAACCGTCTTAAAAAGGCACCACGAGAGAGAGTTTTTGCTTTGAAGTAAAAACAAACATAAGCGTCGCTCAGAACCTGAAATAGTAGAAAACAGAAAACACCACCACCTAACAGCAGGAATACCCACCCCGGAAGCAGACGGCAGCCCTGGGGCGGTGTGGGGAGCTGTGGGCTGCACCCTAGGAAACGGTGGCTGTCCGTGGGGAGCACGGACCCTCTGTGTCCATGGAGTTGCCCGCGGAACTCCCTGTCTTTTTGCCTCTGCCGGCCTCATCTTGCCCTCCCGGTGAGTGTGCAGTTTCATCGCCCTTTCAGGCTCCTGCTGTCCACTCTCCAGGCCACTGGTCTCTCCTCGTGGACCCTTCAGAACAGCTGGGGCGGGAAGGCGGGGGGTTGGCACAGCCCTATGGATGAATGGGAACGGAGCCACATGGCGGGGGCGTAATTGTTACCTGGAACCCAATTACTTTTAATGGCTTCTGGTAGCTTCCCAGCCCTCCTCCAAGTCCCACCACCAGTGACGTCTCAGCCTGGGGGCAGGTTGGTGCCCTAGGCTCTGAGCACTAAAGCCACTGGTAATGAGGGAGACAGGGGCAAGAAGCATGAACCAGGAGAGACACCCAGGAGGCAGGCGGGCATTTCATGCTACTCCTGGGAGGTGCTATTAGATGTGAGGGGATGAAAGGGAAGGAGACAGCTGATTGTCAAGATAAGTTCCCCAGGAGCAAAATCAGTTGGCCTCTGAAGCCGTGCTGGCAGCAGCCTCCTTCTGGCTGGACTGGGACTGGCGTCTGGCAGAAGGAAGCAGGCATTGCGCCCCTTGCAGTGGGGGCTCCCTGGGTCTTTTCCCCCATTTCTCTAATTCCTTTGAATGGATTTTGGAAGCAAAGTGTGTTTCTTTCTCTAGACCTGTTGCAACAAATTTGCCCTGAGTTTGTGCCTGACTCCTACATCTGAAGAGCGTTTTCTTTTTCTGTGCTTGTATGTTCTTGGCTTTTCAGAGCCGGGAGCTTTGGGCCCTGCAGGTCCTGGCAAGCTTTCTCATCCAGTGGGGTGGTTTCTGAGGGCAGATCAGCAAAATCCAGCCTCCTCCTCTTCCTCACTACTAGAAACCAAATTTGTCTGTGACGGGCATGTGCCTAGAGAACTCAGCTTCCCAGATTCCTTTGCAGCTAGTGACCAGTCCTGACCAATGAGATGAAAGCCGACACTATTGGGTGGGGCTTCCAAGAAAACTCTTCTAAGGGGCTGATCTGGCCATGGCCTGGTGACCTTCCCCTTCTGGAACATGGGTGCAATGCTTAGTCATCTTGCGACCACGAGGACAGATGTCACACATAAGCACAGTGGATCAAGGAGAGAGGAAGGAATTGGTTCCTTGAGCAGCTAAAGGGGTCCTGCCTGCAGAACCCTCAAAACATGAGGAACATTAACACTTTGTCAATCAAGTCACAACAATGAGTCCTGATACTTCTTTTCCGTCTGTCTGAACCTGACTGAATATTGTGAGAACGAATAATGCAGAAATAATGTTTTCAAGCAGTGGTCTCGCTTCTTGCATTGTAATTTGCTAAGGGTCATACTCAACATGCTGATTCCCAAAACATTCTTGCTCTGGGACCTTCCGCAGAGCTGCGCTTAGCAGGGATGGTCTATCAGAGTGTCCATGTGTGATGCCTCTGGTATGAGGGGCAGGTCTCAGGGTAGTTGAGCTCTGACCTGGCAGCAACCACGCATGTGCAGTGAATGAGGGGGTCCCTTCTGGGACCCAGCCTCAGGCATCAGGGAACCTCCTTCTGCTGGAGTCTATGGCGGGAAGCAGTCACAAACCAGCCCAGATGCAGGGGGAGGGGATCCCCATCTCTCAAAGGGAATGGTATCAAGGGATGTAGATCCCTCAAAGCTTGATTCGTGGCCACCTCCTCCCGCTGCTAACTTCAGTGACACGTCCTTTGGCATTTGTTCACCCTCTGCCCATTTTACTGGTTTGTACAGGTGACATCTTGACCATCGATACAACCAGCTCTTAAGCAAAGATGAGCTCTCCTTGTTTTATGATTGCTGTACCTGGGAGAACCGCTTCATCTGTCCGTCATCCTCTCTGTCTTCTTTGTATCCCTCCATTGCTCTCTTTTTTCTTTCTCTGCCTCTTTTTCTCTTTATCAGACATGATTATGAACATGGGTTTTAGAGTCAGAGACACAGACTCATGCTTGATTCTCACTGTGTGTGACCTCAAGCAAATGTCTGGAGCCTGAGTTTCTGCATTTGGAAAATGGAAATGAGATGAATAGGAAATGACCAGATGCACGGGAGCCCCAAGACATGGTACCTGGCAGCAGTCGTGTCTGCCATCACTGCCTCCGCCATCTGTGTGCCTTCATGTTGCTTCCCGTCTATCTAGCTTCTCCTGAAATAAAGCTGGGAGGTGGGGGGTGACACTGAGAGGGCGCATTGTCCATACCCATCGAATCAGGGACAAGGCGAGTGTCTGGTTTCTACGGGGCATGTGTGCCAGGAGGTCTGTGTTATCATCACTTGTGCCCTTAACCACTTCTTAGACAAGTGCCTACGTAGTGTTCGCTGTGTGGTGCCATGGTTCTGATGGAAGACAGAACCAGGTCATGCGACGTGGACGAGGTTGACGCGGGTGGCAGGTTAGGACGCAGCACAGAAAGGGCGCAAACTCAGCTGTGCCATCGCGTAGCCAGAGTGCCCGGCCAAGTCCCTGTGCCCGTCGCGCCCAAGTTTCCACATCTGTAAAAGTCTGATGACAATAGCACCTAGGTAGCGGTTTTGTTGGGAGCAGTTGGTGATGAGTTAATTCAAGCAAATTGCTGACAGTGCCTGGGACAGGAGGAGCCTGTCCCTCAAACGCGCCATCCTCATTGTATATTCACGGTGTTGGCAGCAGGGAGACAGCTGGTTGTACCTGCTGTCTGGAGAGGCCAAGGAGTCTGCTGTTTAGCTGGGGTGACAGCAACATGGCTACAGGAAGCCATCTTCTCTTCGTAGGAATGTCAAAGACCATAGTATTATTTTAAATATTCAAATGTGGCTTTAGAAAGTAATTTAGCCCAGTAATCAAATATTAAAATAAATAAGTCCTCTTGTCCACTGAACACTAGCACCTCCTCTCACCGCCTTAGTTGTTCAAGGGAGGCTGTTTTGGGGCGTGGCCAACCACACAGGTGTGATCTTTAGACGTCTTTTCGGCCGTGCTTATTTCTATGTTATGCTCATAGTCCTGGCTGCCACCATCATAAATGGTCCCTGAACGTGACTTCTGTGACTGGGAACCGGCTTTTTATGTCATTTCTTCTTGGCTTGTCTGTCAACAGAGCTAGAGTAATGGAGATGCCGGTAAACAGCATGCTGCTCGCCGGCCACGGCCACGAACCGTCTTCCTTCCGATTCTTCTCTCCCGTGCTTCCCGCAACGGGTTAAAGAAGAGCAGAAATCAGGGTCCACCTTTGTCAGAGTCCTAGCTCTTGTGACATAGACTGATTGTCTTTGCAGCTTGAGTGAAAACATAAGATTCAAGAACAAAACAGGAAAATAAAAAAGAAGAGAAAAGCTATGTTTCCCGTGACAGTTACTACTAGGTGGTGGAAACACCACTCGTGTCCTCAAAACAGAACTTCTTTCTCTGTCTGCCTTTTAGGATCTCCCCAGCCCGGCCAGCTCTGCTCTCTGCCCACCGTGGGTGTTGGCTGCCGGGGTGGCCGTGCCTACCACGGCTGCAGGTGGCCGTGGGCCTTGCAGCTCCTTTCCTGAGAGCTTGGCTGCACTTCTGAGCACCTGGCAGCCCCCGGGAACACCGGGGACGGGCAGGGCTGAGCCAACCCCCCGGCTGGTTTGTTTGCAGACACAGATGCTTATCTGTGCCTGCTGCTTGCTCCTGCTTGGCTGGGAAGTCCGGGCAGGTCCCAGTGGCCCCAGGAACTGCCCCACCCAGCTGGCTGCGGTCCTGGTGCTGAGGGGCAAAGATGGCGTCCGCCCTCGGCCTGCTGGGTGGTGGCATCTAGTGGGCCCAGGGACGCTGAGGGCCGGGGGGGCCTGTCCCTGTTCTGCTTAAAGCCCTCCCTCCATAGATGGCTGTGGACCCGGTTTCCTCCTCCATGTGTGATGACTGCCTATAATGCCACTGTCATCGTGGTTGGAACTGCTGGCCTGTCTGTCACCTGTGCTGGGGAAGGGCGGGCACTCCATCTGCCTGGGCCTGTGTTGCCCCATAGTCCCACAGTGTAGGGACTGTCATTGTGCCCATTTTATAGGCGAGAGTACTGAGTTTGGGGTGGTGGATTCACTGCCTGAGGGTCACGCAGCCAGAGTGTGACATCGGGATCTGACCCCATTCGACCCCAGTGCTCATGCCCATGGGACAGAGTAGTTCTGGATTTTCCAGGAAGAACCAGTAGGCAGAAGTGTAGAGTGAAGCAGGAGAAGAAGTGGAGAGGAACCCGGAGCTGTCAGAGGCCACGTGTCTCACAGGGGGCGGGGCTTCCCCGTGAGGCTGGCCGCCATGTTTCTTTCCTGGGGCTCCCATAACGCGTGACAGCAAACGGGGTGGCTTAAAGATGCAGGGACTTATCCTCCCCCAGATCTGGAGCCATAGAAGTCCACAGTTGTGTCCATGGGCCGCATCCCTCGGGGGCTCTGGGTGTCCCTAGTGCCCCTGGGCCTGTGGCTGCCTCCCTCCCCTCTCTGCCTCTGTGGTCACATGGCTGTCCCCTGTGTCTTTCTGAGTCCTTACCCGCCACCCCTCTTCTCTGATAAGCACACCCACTGCTGGGTTTAAGGCTCGACCCTCTAGAGGTCCGTCTCTAACTCTATCAGCAGGCTCTGTGCTTGCTTGCTATGTGTTCTGAAGAAGGTCAGATTTACCACGTAATTCCTTTGTCTTTCTAATTTTTACAATGGGGTGGATATGCATGCCTGCCTCTTAGGGTTCACATGTGGAGTAAATAAAGTTACACATTTAAAGATGCAAGCAGAGTGCCCTGCCCTTAGAATGTGCTCAACAGTCTTCTTCACCTCCACCTCCTATTTCATCCTCCTCCTCCTCCTTCTTCCTTTTCTTTCTCTTTATTGCCATTACTACCACCACCACCATCACCACCATCACCACCATCACCACCACCATCACCACCATCATCACCATTACCATCACCATCATCACCATCACCATCATCACCATCACCATCATCACCATCACCATCATCACCATCATCATCATCATCATTGGGTGCCATGTGCAGTGCACACCCTGATCCAGGGGATGGGGTGACAGATCCAGTAGGAGGCCCACCTTGGCTTGTGGTCAGTAAGGATTTGCACAAAACCAAGGAGCAAGCTCTGCAAACCTCCTGAACATGCACAGTGCCCAGCTGAGCAGCCTCGACAGGGTAATGAAACCATCAGTGACTCTGGCTTCTCATTTTCACACAAACTTGCTCTGCAGGCCAGGTAGGGGGAAGCTGCATGTTGAAGTCCTGTCAGGGCCATGTCTGAGTTGGAGGGTCTCCATGGCTCTGCATCCTGGTGGAATATTATATATTTTTATTTATTTATTTATTTATTTATTTTTATTTTTGACAGAGAGAGAGAGAGATACAGAGACAGAGACAGAGAGAGAACTGAACTGGGGAAGCTCCCAGTTCAGCATATGGTTCCGCACGGGCCTGGGCCGGGATTCGATCCCCGGTCCCCGGCCCTGCAAAGTGAGCACTCAATCCCCTGGTGGAATATTATAATAATCAGGCATCTGACGCCTGACTCCCACCAAAACCCAAAAGAAACAGAATCTTTCGGAGTGTGTCCAGGACATGGCTGCTTGTAGACGCACCCACATGGGGTTGTCATGGGCAGCCACACCCTCAGCCCCAGGGCAAGGCCATCACATCTGGATCGGTGAGCGGCAGTGGTGGTGGGGGGCCCGTGCTGCATGCCCCAGGCGCCCGAGTTGGGGTCTCTCTCCCTCAGACCCAGCACGCACTCTGAATTTTAGCAGGTCTACCTGATCATCCTCCAGCTCACTCACACCTGCCCACCCCTGAGGACGTTTACCTCATGCCCTCCCTCATACCCATAATAGCACACTCTAGTGCTGGGGCCCATCTGATGAGACAAGAACAGGCTCCGGTTAAAAGAGAACGGTGCAGACATTAGTGCCAGCTTGGCCCGATCCCCGAGATAAATCGTGGAGTGAATGAAATAAGTTTCGGGAGGTAGAAGAACATGTGGGCGGAGGGGAGAGCAGGTCACAGGATGAGGGGCAGTGTGGGGAGGGGGGAGGGGGGAAAAGGGGGAGGGGCTGGCAACATGGACCCTTGTGCCTGAAGGTTTTTACTTTGTACAGGAAGATGAGTTCATATCATTAGAGATCAAATTGTAAAAGGTAAGGGGAAATGTGTGCATGTGTGTTCACATGCACATGTGTGTGCATGTGCGCACACGTGTGTGCATGCACGTGTGTGCATGTGTGTGTGTGGAGAAAGGCAGGGAGGTGGGTCCTCTGTGGAAGATGCTAAGACATTACGACTTGGGGTGTCTGCATACAGGCTGCCAGGGAATTACTAGGCTATCCTTGAACTTTTCCCATAAGCCAGAAAGTATGTACAAATGAAACCTTACAAAGACCTTTCAGAGAGAAAGCAGGTCTGTTTGCCATTCCGGGGGGGGGGGGGGGGGGGGGGCCTATGAGCCAGGAATTGGGGAGGGGGCAGAGCCATGCCCAGGCCCACCCTCCCTGTCCCACAGACAGAGGACAGAGAGCCATGTCCTCTTCAAAGACCCTGCTGCCTAAACCCCAACACCTCCCGGGACGGAAGTTCAAAGCCACGTGGGGGCAGGGCTGTTTGGTGCCCGTGTTTGACTGGGGGATTTGAGCGGATTATCAGGGCCTGGGGCTGCTGTCCTAACGGGGCCTCAGGTGGGAAGGGCCTTTGATGACCATGGGCTCTTTAGAGGCCCCAGCAAACTGAGGACACACCAGCTGGGCTGCCAGGCAGGGGGCTGCCGGTCACCCTTTCTTTCCAGTCTTAGCAAAACAAATACTTGATATTCCAAAAGCTGAGTAAACTCATTAAGAGGATCTTGAACTCCCTGCCCTTTCATGAAGCCCTTGGAGGTTTCTGGGCCAGCCTGCAGGGGCAGGAGGAGCGGCCGGGCTCCCTTGGGCTCCCTCTCTCTGTCCCTCAGATGTGCCCTGCCCCCCTGCCCTGACAGACGCGTGGCCAGGGGGTGGGGGCTGGGGGTGCATGGCTCTCCTGCCCCCCAGTCTGCCTCGTTCAGGGTCCAGGTCATTCTGACACTCCCCTGAGGGACTCTGGTCATTGACAGATCTGCCGTCCAGCCTGGCCCATCTCCGGATGCTGCAGGGGCAGCGCAGAAAGCTGTGCACGCCCGGTTCTCCTGACAGCAACCTTCTCACTGCAGAGCTCCCAGCCCTTGCCTCTTCCCTGGCCCTCACCCCCTCTCTGCCCTCGTGAGCTGACTGCCCATGGCTGGCATGAGCCGGAGCCGCCTGGTCCCCACACCACCTGCTACCTGTGCACAGCATGCAGTCAGGTGGGAGGCTGTGAACCGGCAGAAGGATTGGCAGCTGCAAAGGCCCTGGGGAGGAGAGGGAGTTTCTGCACCGACCCCATGCCTGTCCTCACACATTCAGCCAGTATGTGTGTGTGTGCGTGTACGTGCATGTGTGCGCACCTGGGTGCATGTTTGCATATGCATGTGCACACACACAAGCACATGCCTGTCCATGCACGTATGCATGGTCTCCTTTACTCCCAGGAGCTCCCACAGGCTGGATTTCAGGACTCATTGGCCACCGGCAGATGTGGATCTCGGGCTTCCTCACCCTGCAGCGAGCTGCCCGGTGCAGGCTGTGCATGGGGTGGGGAAAGCCCAGCAGAGGTCTAAGTGCCAGGACGGCTCTGAGGGTGGGGACCGATGGATCCAGAGAGGACAGAGGGGCTGGTGGGGGGTCCCGGAGCAAGCCCCCGGCCGGGGACGTGGCAGTGTGAGTGGGTTCCACTCCAGGAGCAGAAGTTCTGCTGCAGCTCCATGTGCAGCCTTCTCGCGAATCGTGCAAATGCCGCCACCTGGTGGCGCGTTGGGGACAGTGAGGCGGCCACTCAGCCCATCTCCCTGCCGTCATCTGCTGTGGGCTTTCCCGGCCGTGCACCTGCTTGGGAAGGCACGCTTTTTCCCTGGTCTGTGGGCTTTGGGTTTAGCAGGCAGGTGACAGAGAGCGTGGGCCACCCTCAGAGTAATGCGGGTGCGCAAGGCTCAGCTCAGGGACACCCAGCTGGGGACGCCTGTGACATCACTGGCCTGTTCCGCTGTCCGGGGTCCAGAGAGCAGGTAGCTGTGTTGTTCAACTCACCTGTGTTCCCAAATCGGTGACATGGTCTAATGACAGCTTCCCTCAGGGCTATCACTGTAAGGGTTGTGCCACGCCTCACTTCCATGGGTGGGGGAGGCTGACGGACATGCCGCTTTGGGAAGCTGGCCTACCCGCCTGCATTCTGTTGCGAGGCTGCAGGCGCCGTAATGCTGGGCTGGCAGCTGGCAGAACCGAGGCATATAGTCAAGCGTGTGCTGCTGGGACACGTTTCTTGTTTGGGGGAAGCCATGTGACTTGGTTAGGATGCTGTGGTTTACATGTGAGCAGAGACCACACTTGATGCCTTCTCCAAGGACTCTGTACCTGCTGTGGAATGCTGGTGAGAGTCCTGGCTCCAGGAAATGGCTACACGAACTGGAAACAGATGTGGAGTTCCACCCACAACGTGCAACCCCAGGTAACTAAGAAAGAAAAACAATAAACACCCGGGGTGAGGAGCGGGGCTGGAAGGAGGTTCCCGAGACAGCTGAGGAGGGACCGTATTCAGCACGGCTCTACAGTGAGGTGCAGACACTCCCGGCTGGTTTCTGCCGCCCTCAGGCCCCCTCCCCTCATTAATGGGGGGTGGGAGGGAGGACGAGCCCACGCCCGAGCCTGGTGTCTTTTTGAGGCAGCTCTCGATTCTTCTGATGTGGTAAATATAAGAAAAAAAAAAAAACCAACAAAAAAAGTTTCTTCCTTAATATTAAAAATGCACCTTATCAATCTTATCAGTTTACACGTGAATCTGGAAAACGTGAGTGTTTGGTCTTACATCAGCATTCACGACTCTATTAAGTAAATTGCATTAAGCATTTCCCACGAGGGCATAGACTATCCACAGCTTTCAAAACCGCCTTCGGCTTCCTGTCCCCCTGCCTTGCAGGGCACGTTCTGTAGCATCTCTGGGCTCTGCCGTCTGTACGAGGGATTGCTACTACCTGGAAACCATGTAACCATGAGTTCAGCGAGACAGAGCTGATGGCCATGTGGGAGAAGAAAGTGACCCGAATGGGTGGCTGCCTTGCTTGCTATCTAGTACCTGTGCCTTGTGCGTGTGTGATGAGTCTTTGTGTCAGTCAGGTATGCTCTGGACAGGTGGGTGCAATATTCTCTCAGGACACAGGGTGGCAGTGTGGTCACGCAGCTCCCGCCCCTGAATGTGCTGGGCCTGTCACCCTGCGCAGGACACTCCGCTGCTGTCCTCCCCGACCTTGAAGTGACCTGGCCCTTCAAGACCGCCCCCCCCCCCTGCTGGCCTCCTCTCCAGTCTCCCATCCGCCGCCCGCGTACGCCCGCTCTGTCCCCTGCCCGTGTGACCCCGCTGCTCCAGGCCACCGTGGGGCCTGTGGGCTTGTTCACTCTCCCTCTCCTTCTTTCCCTGAGAAACGCGAACTGTTGGCTGGTGGCCTGAGCTTTTGTTGGGGCAGGAGATGAATATGGGTTTGCAGCCTGTTTCTGCAAAGCCCTGTGTATCTCACACAGATGCACATTTGACAGCGGGCGTGGCTGTGCGGGAGGGAGGGGGCTGCATACGGCAGAAAGGGAGAGAATGGAGCGCCATCACCTCAGGACTGAGTCTTGCTAGGACACGGAAGGGAAGAGGACTGCGGCTGGGGCTCAGAGGCACCACGATTAGGGACGCGAGTTCTAGAGATGGCTTGTGGTTGTGTTGCGTCTTCTCGCCTCTGCATGGTGAGCCGTGGGGCGGCTTCGCTTGTCACAGTCTGTGTGTCCACGTGGGCAGTCACTGTTCCTATGACCAGCACCTTGAAACTTCAGTCGTTCCGAGACAGACAAACTGGATCTCCTCCCTCCAGGTCCACAGAGCGTTTTCGTGGGTGTCGGAGGGTGTGAGAACGCTCCGGGTCCCACGGAGAGCGGCGTCAAGGGGAGGGAAGTGAGAGGAAGTTTCCAGAAGATGACTGGTCCTACAGGGGATTGTCAGGGGATGCAAATCCATGTTCAGACAACCCCTAGGGGAGGTAGAGTGTCTTGTGGGGGGTGGTCGTCGCGGGTGGCAGTTGGCAGGTTTTCCAGCACCAGTTCCTCTCTGCAGGCAGGAGAGACTTATCTCATGGAACTCGTGTGCAGGGGGCGGGGTTGACCCCACCCCCTGGTGCAGGGCTGGTCATGTGACTCAGATTGACTGGATCAGAACTTCGTGTTCCCCTAAGTCTTGGTGATTGGTTCAGGGATAGAAGCATGTCCTGAATTAGAACCCAGGGCATTGAATGAGATGATTTGGGTATGGTTTAAGGTTCTTTATGTTGGGTAATGTGAGAAAGAAACTCACAGTAAACTCCCCACCCCCCAGGTCCCTTTAGACCTGCCCTGAGCAGCTGTGGTTTGAGTTGCTGGCCACCCTCGTGCCACCACGTGGATCTTAGGAAGAAGCTCCTGGCGGGGGCAGGAGAGCTTTCGGTTAGACCGAGTCCTAATGACATCGCTGGAGCCCCTGAATCTGAACGGTCCACCAATTTTGGTTAATTGACCCCTCGAGGAGTCCGAGCTCTTGTCAGTCACTGTCACTACGGTGATTCTAACAGGCGCTGAGCGTGTGCTGGGTGCCTGGCTCTGAGCACGTGTGATCGTGTGGAATCCGCACGTGACACCCGTGTGCTCTTGTCGCACCTTCACTGCATGAGGGGATGTGGCACAGAGGAGAACCGACAGGTGCTCAGCCTCCGGCTCCCGATCCAAACAGCTCTGGCCCGCGTGTTTGCTGCTGCCAGTCCATCTGGGCCCTGAGTGTTTTCTTCCTTTTGACAGATCCTTCAGGAAACACCTCAGAATGACAGGCATCAGAGAGCGAAATGAAATGCTTGTGGGAGGGTTGGGGGTGGGCACCGAGCTTTCTCCGGTTCTTGGTTTGAACACGTCCATCTGTGTCTTGGACGCTGTTTCCGCCGCTTGTTAAAACGCAATGCAAGGAGGGATGCTGGCCAACCTGTTCCTTCTCCAAGTCCCATCTCAGGAGCTGTGCTCTTGGTGCCTGCACTGCTTCCCCAACTGTGGTGTCTGAGCTGCAGCCGGGAGGAAGCAGGGAGAGAGCCGCTTTCCTCTTCTCCCCACTGCCTCCTGCTCTCAGAACCTAACAGAAGTGGCTGGTGTGGAACCTGGAACCGTGGCCCCCATGCTGTGTAACCAAGCACAGAAAGGTGGGAACGGGGCTGCGATCCCCCACATCCTGTCCTGCCCACGCCGCCTTCTCTTCAGTATGAACTTCTCATGGTTGGCTCTCAGATTAGATTTTTCAGAGAGGGTTTCTGGGAGCCAGGGACCCAACAAGTTCTTTGTTAAGTGTCCTAAGTCAGACTGTGCCTCCCCTTCCGAATGCTCATCCGTCCTTGTGTTGGTCATTGATTTATCCCCTGTAGTTTAATTTAATGAAAGAAAAATGTTGATGAGTACAGGGCCAACCTCTTCAAGAAAAGGAAGAAAAGAGAGATTCGGGTCAATAAGAATAAATCACAGTTTTCTTCTGACTCAGCACTGTCTCCTTTAGCATTTTATGCCAGATATCTATCAATGCAGGTAAAGCTTTATGCACCATGACATACCACGAGAGTAGCCATGTGTCTTCCTGAGCAAGGCACCGCCAGCACTTCAGGATGCTAGACATGGAGGGCGAGTGCATGCTGTTCAGATGGACAGAGGAAATGCAGACTCAGTAGGGTCCTAGGAAGGACTTCAGCCTTGGGGGGCCGGTTTTCCAGCTAGAATTCTGGTGCAGAGACTTGGGAAGCTTTGGTGATTCAAGGAAAATATAAAAAAAGAGCCCAGGAGAACTGCCATTAGAGGAACTTGTGTGGAAATCTCCAATGCAGTTCTCCTAGGTGGAAGGAACTTAAGTGATGGGGGAAGGTTAGGAAACCACATGGCTCAGTTGTTCTCAGCCCCCCATAATGCCCGAGGGTCCTCGAGGAAGACGCTTCAAATCAGAAATGGAAAGGTTCCATCTCTGGTGATTCTAATTTGTTACTTTTAGGGTGACTTCCTGGAATCTGATGTGTGAAAACAATTGTTCTCTGGAAAAATTAGAGAAATGTCTAAGGCAAATAGTTTTGAAACACAGGGGCAGCAAACCTGCATAGCTGCAAGCATAGCACAGGCAATGCCAGTTATTTAAGTTGACCACCCCTAGGCAACAGGGAGTGGTGAGGACTGTGGTAAATGAGAAAGGGTGTGTCTTCTAAAGGAGGCAGTTGCTCCGATGTAGCCCGTTGTGCCCAGTAGAAGAGCTCAGGGTGCTTCAACCTTCTGATTTTCAAGGGAAGCTAGGATTTTTCAGTGAATTCTCCCAATTTTGAGATGTTGCAGTTTTTGTTTTTTTTTTAAATACAAGGTGACCACATTGTGTGGAGAAAATAAAATATGTTTGTGAACAGGTCTTTTGGGTACCTTTGTGGATGATGATGTAAAAATTAATTGCTGATGGGGAAAATGTATGAGAAAAATTGGGTTTCAATGTTTTCTCCCTTCCCTGCCTTGTTATTGATGATGGTGGTGATGATGGTGATGATGGTGGTGATGATGGTGATGATGGTGATGGTGATGATGGTGATGATGGTGATGATGGTGATGATGATGGTGCTGATGGTGATGGTGGTGATAATGATGATGGTGATGGTGGTGATGATGATGATGCTGGTGATGATGGTGGTGATGGTGGTGATGGTGATGATGGTGGTGATAATGGTGATGGTGATGATGATGGTGATAATGGTGATGACGGTGCTGATGGTAATGATAGTGATAATGATTGTGATGATGGATGATAATGATGATGAGGGAGAAGATGATGAACCTCAACTTCTGGTCTTCTCTGTTCATGCTGCTCTGATCATCACTAAGTGCTCCATGCACCCACCTTCCCCTGTCCACACACTCCCCTTAGGTCTTACATGACCATGAGGGTAATTCTGATCACATTATCTACCTCCTGCAAAATTTCAAACACTTTCACATTCTCTGCCTCCAAGATGAGGAAATTAAGACTCAGTGAAGTTCTCAGGGTCACAGGCATAAGAAATGGAGATAGTGGTTCTGAAGCGCAGTTTTTCAGAGTCTCATTCGAGTTCCTTTTTGTGATACCAACCATGCTACCATCTCCTCCAAAACCATTTTCTGAGCTCCTGTGTGGGCACGCTAGGGCTCTTTCCAGCCTAGATCCCAGGCGCAGGCTCTTGCCTACAGTGGGGTCTCTTCTGGCTTCCTAAGTGGTCAGAGTCTAAAGGGTGCCTGACCTGATGCCCCGAGGAGCGGGGAGCTCCCAAGAAGAGTGCTTGCAATGGCTCCAGGATTCTAGGTGCAGCCTGGGCCATCCCACGTGCAGGAGACGCCTTCCTAACACCCACATGTGGGTTGTTCCTTGCATGTTTTTGGAAGAGTAGGAAACATGCCCATTTCTCTCAGTGCCTGTACTTCTTTTAACACAGCCCTTTTCATTTGATGGTTTTTCATTAGAAGCAAAATGGAGTCTGACAGAATTCCCAGACTTTGGCCATCTAAATGCCAGTGGTGACAGATGGCTAGTTGGGGTCCGGGGTGTGTCCAGTGCGTCTACCAAACATCACTGTGCTTTTGTAATGGCTGGTGAGAGTCATCTTTGGGAGGAACAGTGCAAACATTCTAGCCTCTGAATTATGAAAAGTGACCATTTTTCTCCCAGGAATTGTCATCTGTGACATGACACACACAGGTATGAATTTTTGCAATGATTTTCTACATCAGCTTTTATTTGTGTTATAAGACAAAATAAATTCCATCGAATAGCTAAACAAACATGTGTGTTTAAATGCTCCATATTGGGATCTTTAGCATTAGGGAGCTGGAGGCTGTGAGATCCCTGTCTTGTCACGTGGTGTTTAGTTCAGCTTTAGCAATGGAAGGAGACAGACTGTCTGCTGCCAAGACCCTCATCCTCACCCATACAGTCTGCAGAGGGAACTCCTGGACTCATCTTCCTCCAGGAAGCGTTTTTCTCTGACATCTTAGCCTTCCACTCAAAACCCTTGTTTTACTTCCCAGCGATGATGATGACACTGTATCTGCGAACATCACTTTTAACATTTACAAAGCTTCCCAAATTAAACTTTAGAGGAAGGAGGAGAAAAAATCTAAGAACGTGTCTCTTATTTGTAACAACCTCACTCCATCCAAGGTGATAGATGACTTGTTCTCACTCACTGAAAAGGTGAAGGTCACAAGATAAGCAAGAAAAAAAAATTGAAATATTATCCTTCAACATAAACGTCTGCCATCTGTGCTGTCTACTCTTCAAACAATGCAGCCCTGCAGGGTGAGGCCTGGAAAGAATACATTTTGCCTCCCTAAATTATCTTCAGCTTAATGGTGCTTAAGAATAAACATCAGTCACCTATGAACAGGCCAGCTCCGGCCCCCTGCCTGTTTTTATAAATAAAGTTTTATTGGAAGCCAGTCATGTGCATTTGTTTACCTAATGCTTGTGGCTGCTCTTGTGCTACAAGGAGCACACTGAGTGGGTGTGGCAGACACTGTGTGGCCTGTGAAGCCAACACATTTGCTCTTCACAGAAAAAGTTGGCTGACTCCTGCTTCAGAAGAGACTTTGCTGGTGTTCTCTAGTTGAGGCGGAGTCTGGCCACCAAGTGTCACATACCAGGACACCCTGCACAGCCTCTGTCCCCAAAGGCAGCTGGTGGTGGTTTGCCACCTGTCATCACAAATTCCAAAACTTCTCCATCTTCTGTGCAACTAATAGGCTGGAGCAATGAGGCCGGCGCCAGCCATTTACTGGTTTATCAGGAGTGTCAGGGAGAAAACACTGTGCTCTCGGGAGCTGTAAGATTTCTGCAGGGCTGTTTATCATCATTTGGGAGACCGTCACTCGGCTACCTGCAAGGTCCCTCCTAATACTTTCTTCTCTAAAGGATGATTAAAGCTCAGATATTGTGGTTGTGAGAAGACCGCTGCATCAGCAACTCAGTAGGCAAAGGGAAAGGGGGCAGATCAGGTGGTGGGACTTGAGCCACTTCTGTAAACATTAAGTAAAGTTATTCTCTCCCCCAACGTGGCCGCCCATAACCTTCCCGCTCTCAACATGGCTGCCTATGCTCTCCCCTCCCCAAACATGATGGTCCATACCTGCCCTGTCCATCAACATGATGGCATATGCCTTTCCCTTAATCCAACATGGCTGCCCATACCCTCCCCTTCAACCAACATGGTCGCCCATAATCTCCCCTCCTCCTCCAACATGGCTGCCCATAACATCCTTTACAAGCAACATGGCCTCCCATAGCCTCCCTTCCCTCAACATGGTGGCCTATGCCTCTCCCTTAATCCGACATGGCTGCCCATATCCTCCTCCATCAACCAACATGGCCGCCCCTCCCCTCCCCTCCTCCAACATGACCCACCGCCTCCGTCAGCATGGCGGCCTGTGCCTTTCCCAGCACAAAGCATGTACGTCTCCCCCGTGTTAGGGATGGAGGAGCCTCCGCCTCTGGGCTTCGTTCTGTGTGTTACAGTGAAGAGGCGTGACCACCTCGCAGGCATTAGAGTTTGTAGCTGTGCGATCCTCAGAGGCGAGAAGGTGCTGCCCTTGCTGCGATCACTGGTATTGAACTGCTGGTGACTCGGCTAAACTCTGGTTCTGTCACTGTCGCTAATTGCCTGTCATCCTGGTTCCAGTAACGTGATCAGCATATTGGCCCAGGACTCACAGGAATTCCACGAGAGCCTTGGGTCTTCCCTTCGGATCCACACACTGTTTCCATCCGTGTGCTCACACCTGCTGACACAGCCTCATGTCCCCTGCCCCAGCGTGGGGGGGGGGGGCTGTGACGCGCTTCTAGCCAGCAGGTGACAGAAAGGTGCCGGGCTGTGCTCCGTGCTCTTCTCCAACGTTGCGACACGCCTCCTGCCAGACCCCGGGGTTGGCCTCTGGTGAGGGGAGTGACCAGGTGGGCAGCACACAAGGGACAGGGGGCAGCCGGAGGGCGGAGCTTGGGAACAGCCCCTCCCCCGGTCGAGCGTTCCCAGGAGACCTGGTCCCCAGTGTGTGCCCAGGATGCAGCACAGCCACGCCCTACGCCTGCCTCCCAGACGCTGTCAGCTGAAAAATGGAAGTTCAAGGTCATTGGTGGCAAAGTACTTCACACACCCACTTTGCCTCTTTCAAGGAAGGAAAATCCAGAGCCCTGAAATCCTTTTTCTGACCATGTGTCATGTGTGACGTTTCTCGGCTGTGTGGCTCTGTCCACTGGATTTGTGTGTCCTCATCTTGAAGGGTAGAGATAATCAGCAGACCCCGTCAGCAATTATTAATAATATGCAGCCCCCTGCCTGCTGATGCTGCACTTCTCAGGAATCATTTGTTTCTCCGTGAAGCCACGGGATAATTTGCAGCCACCTCCACTTTACAGGGTGTTTCAAGCCGCCGCTGTCATCTGAGACATGCCTGGTTTTTTATAAATGAACCGTGTTATAAATCAGCGAGCCCGACTCTTAAGTACACCGGGGTGACTTATGGATGTTGGGTGAGGTAGCGCATCCTCCCTCTCCAGCTTAGGAGGAAATGGGATCCCAAGCCTGCTCCTCCCACGCCCACCCTGCACACGCTGTCTGATGCGCCTGCCACTGTCCCTGGTCTGTCATCGAGGGTGGCGGTGACCATCGCACACCGGTGTGGGTTGTGTCCCGCGGGCTTCCAGCTGGGGGTCCGCAGTGCTCATGCAGGGCCCTCGCGTGCACGCATTGCACCAAGTGTGACGGCCAAACTTTCCTGCAGGGAAGACCCTGCACGTGTCACCTCGGGTCTGTGTGGAAGCTTGTGGGGCTGGAGTTCCCCTCTGTCCCGTCTGCTCCTTCCTGGCTCGATGGCTCCGGGGGCCAGCTTTGATCCATGGCGTCATGACTCTAATGGTCCTCTGCTTGGATCTGGCCAACGGGACACGGGCAAGGACGGAGGCAGGGAGCATGGACTGTGCATCCCACACGCTCTTCTTTGTTTGCAACGCCCAGTGCTAAGGAGGTAGATCCCATATAGTCTCACCACCGAAAACATTGGGTAAGCACATGACCTAAAGGGCACGCTAGGTGATTCGATTGTTCACAATGAGTACTGAAACATCACTGCTGTCCAACTGAAATGCTTACAATATTTACGTGCCACTCATACCCCAGTAAAGCTGGGACAAATCAGGTGTCCATGAAGCCACTACCAGGTTGCCTTGCATGTGGTGGACGATGGTTGTTGCCCTGGACGAATGACAAACTAACACACACCTCCCAAGTTCTGGGGACGTAGCCGAACATTCACACAGCGGACACAGAGCTCCAACAACCCATCGAGAGCCGTGAAGGCCAAGGTGGGGTGGTCGTTGCGCCTGGCACAGAATGCCCGCCATTTATGGAGCTGGGAGCTGGCCGTGCTGAGAACACGGCTCAGGGCAGGATGCGGAAGAGGTGGCTTCCGATGACGGCAGCACCCATCTGGCAGGAGTGTTCTGCTCTCGTTCCCCATTCTCTCATTTCTGTGGGCTGTTCTCTTGACGCTCCCATGAGCAGGGGCCCTTATTTCCCCAAAGTTGGTAAATAAGTGTCACAGGGTGTCAAGCAGACATGCCTCTCTGGTGGGTGGAACCAGCTCCCATCTGGCCTAGATATGGAGACATTGGTTACCCCCAGATGGTGGCCCCGCTTCCGGCTGTCTGCTCGCTTTTATGCTCATAAACGTGCAGCTCACGCCTCCAAATGACGGAACCCTGGGATGCTTACACGTGGGGGATGCTCGGGGTCTCTTGTTAGTGGGCTTGCCGGCTCTCCACGGAACTTTCTGTGAGTCTTCAGGTGACAGATGTGCAGCTGTGGAAATATCAGTCAGGCCAGGCTGGGAGCACTGGTGACTCAGGGGAGCCCTCAGCTGTGGCCCTTCTTCTCGTTCACTCATGGGGAGCAGTGAGTGGCAGGGGTGAGAGGGAGGGTCAGGATGGGGGTGACGAGGCAGCCTGAGGCCACTCCTCCAGCCCAGGCTTGTGAACACAGGACACTGCCTTCTGGAGAAGAGGGTGGGTTCTCAGGAACCCTGGGCCCTGGGGACCTGTGGGGACAGCGGTCACCCACTATTGGATGGCCATGGCGTAGCAGTCACGCCACCCCACCCACCCCTCCTGGTGACCAGAAGGAACGGCAGGAGGGTGGCACAGAACCCTGCACCACTTGACCCACAAGAAGGTCCTGACCTCACGTACCGATTACCCGTTATGGGGCTGTCAGGAGATGCATGATGTCATGTGAGGCTACTGCCCACCCAGGCTCGGCAGCTGGAAAGCTCACCAGGGGCTCCAACCGTCAGTCAGTCCAGTTCTGTGACCCTGGGTGAGCTCTGGGCTCCAATTCCCTTACCGTCAAGTGGAAAACGGTGAGCGTGATCTGCCTCAGAAAGTTCAAAGAGTCAAGTAAAGTACCTGAAGTGATTATAACAGTGTCTGCCACTTAGTAAGTGCTGTGCATTTGCCACCGAGGCTGCAAGTTTGAAAAATAACTGTGCCTGTGTCTTATCACACTTCACTTACAACAGTATATCAACACGTATTTAAATAACACACAAATGGAGTGCCAATAAAATACCACCGCCCGAGGATATTCTGGGATAGGATGACAGTCTGAATTATTTATGTATCAGTTTGGTCAATAGGGCCCATAAATGAATTGTAAGTGGGTGTGTGGATCGTTCCAACATTAATTGTTAGGAAAGACAGGCCAAAATGCTCACATGCAGAAAAGCTTCAATATATCTGCTGAAGTGAACCAAAGCCCAATAGGAAACTAAGCAGACAATAATGAGACCAAAGTGGCTTTAATTTGAGATTACCAAACAAAAATATTAGCAATGAAAAATGACGACCAACTTAAGGTAGCATTGACGAGGTGCTGAGAAGAGCAACCTGCCCCCCCCAAATTGTGGAAATTCTAACCACCTACCTCTAATTTTCACTTATCTACTTGCAGGCACTATTTATATATTAAACACATTAGTCCTTGTCTTATGTAAATGTTTCCCCCATTTCACCCGCCTTGTTAGTGTGTGCATCTTCCTGTGTGCATACATTGGGGAAACTTAGTTTTGATTCAGCCTATTCTATCATGTTTTTTCTTTTATGATGTCTCTCTTTTGTGTCTTGTTCAAAAAGTCAATTTCTCGGGGAAAGCCGGGACGGCTCAGCGGGTTGAGCGCTCGCTTTGAGGCCACGAGGACCGAGGATCGAATCCCGGCTCCGGCCCAGGCAGGACCCACATGCTGAACTGGGGAGTTCCCACAGTTCGGTTCTCTGGCTGTCTCTGTCTCTGTCTCTCTCTCTATCTGTCAAAAGTAAAATAGAAATAAATATGCACTGAAG
>PVKE010000610.1:28505-56401 GCA_004027555.1 Craseonycteris thonglongyai | reverse complement strand
TAAAAAAAAAAAGTCAATTTCTGTCAAATGCCTATATAGCAAATTTAACTACATTTTTGTGCAATGTCTTATTACACTCATTTCTTTTCCTAGAACATAAAGGGCAGCTGGAGGAAGGATCTCAGGAATGTGCTGGGGAAAATCAAACTACATGAAAAGCATAATGGCTTTTTTATTTATAAAAGTCGTGCCTGCAAGGTGATGGGGGCTGGTTTCTGAACGAATGTGTCAGAAACAAGCAACGTTGTCCAATGATGTCTGTCCCTTTCAGAGCAGTCGTCTTGGGTACTTCTGATGATCACTCCAGTTCTAAAAATAAATCAGGTCGCCTCATGAACCCTTCACTGGAAAGTACATCTTAATTCTTTCTGTTTGTAAGTCACCCCCCTCAACCTTGCCTTTGTCTGGGGAGAGGCTGGATGGCTCTCACGATCCCCTCTCCAGCTTCCTTTCCCTGGCTACAAGAAAACTGTGATACATTCTTTCCTACTGAGGAATGTGTGAAATAATTTGTTGCTCAGCACAGAGTGTTCTAGTTTTCATAGAGGGCGAAAGAAGGAGGTAGCTCTCCAGAGGAAAGGCTGTGAGGCTGGGCTTGCAAGGACCAGGCAGCCCTGGGGAGGTCTGTGACTTGGGGGCCCACCCTGATGCCCTCAAAAGATACAAGGGGGGCATGCACCTGGTAGTTCTATGAAAGGCCCATGTCACGGTACAATGCTTCTCTCAGGTCGCTGGGATATTTTCCATAGGGTGGCATTTAGTAAAAGGTGAAAGATTTATGCGATCTGAAGGGAAACCAGAGTATAGGGTGGCATTTAATAGAAGAGTTAGAGAAGGTGAGAGCTTCAGAGACAGGGGGATACGAAGGCTGTTAAGATGAAGGGGTCAGGTTATGTAGGGTCACGTGGGCCACCAAAAGGAATTTGGATTTTACGCTTCATGAGATGCAAGCTACTGGGGCAGCGGGTGTGCATTAGTCAGCGTTCCCAGAGAAATAGAACCAGTAGGATGTATTTATAGCTTGATTTGGCCATGTGATGCCCAGATATGTGGTTAAACATTATTTCTGGATATGTCAGTGGTTAAGATGAATACAACAGAATGTCTGTTCTGGTTCTTTTTTATGGTTTCTATGTCATTTTTTTATGCTGGTTATCTTTTTATTGGTGTTCTTACTAAGTTTCCTGAGCATCCTTAAAACTAGTGTTCTGAACTCTGTCTTTGGTAGGTTGTTTGCCTCCATTGCATTTAGTTCTTTTTTTTCTGGAGTTTTCTCCTGTTCTCTCACTTGGGATGTAGTTCTTTGTTTCCTCGTTCTGGCTGCTTCTCTCTGTGTGTTTCTATGTATTAGGTAGATCTGCCATATCTCCCAGTCTTGGCCGGGTGACCTTATGTAGTAGGTGCCCTGTGGGGCCTGGGCACCGTCTCTCTGGTTACCTGCTCTGGGTGCTCCAGGAGTGTCCCTTGTGTGGGTTGTGTGTGACCTCCTGTTACAGTTGAGTTTTGATTGCTATTGGCACATCAGTGGGTGGGATTGACCCTCAAACTGACTGGCTGTGGGGTTTGGCCACATCCACAGCTTATGGGCTGCTGTGTGGGGTCTTACACCAGGGAGCAGGATTCACCCCAGTGAGCTCTGGTGACTGTTGAGACCACTCTTTGGGTGGGCTGGTTGTGAGGCTAATTGCATACTGCTCTGCTGTGGTCTGGCATGTTGGTTCTGGGGCTACTAGGGAGAGGCTCCCGTTGTGGTGTGGGAGTTGGCTGAGGCAGGGTCTCAGGGAGTCACCAGGTTGGGATGCGCTGGGGTCACCAGGTTACTGTGGGTTCTGGGTTGGTGGCAGCGCTGAGCCTGGAGCTACTCAGCAGAAGGTGCAGGGCACTCGGAGGCCAGTTTTCCAGGGAAGAGCATATGGGGGTGGCCCTGGCTGCCCCCCAGCAAATGCCTCAGGTGCTGGGGGAGTTGGGTGGGGCGGGGTCCCAGTGAGTCAGCAGGGTGGAGCCAGCGGGGCTCACCTGACCAATCAGGTTCCGAGGTGGCCGTGAAGGGGCGGGGTCCACACAGGACAGAGGCGCCCCCTGCAGGCTGCACCGGGGCGGCCCCCTCACGGGGAAGATGGCGGCTGTCCTGCGGCCTCGCGCGCCCGAAGCCACGCGCCTCTGCCTGCCCTTCGTGCCCCTGCGACACCCCCGGAGCCCCGGTGCCCCCGCCGGAGCCCCCGGTGAGTGCCTGCGAGCCGGCGAGTCTGTGCGGGGCCCCTGGGAGGTCGTCTGGGTCCCCGCAGCCGCCGCCCCACCCGGTGGTCAGGGCCACCCATGTGTCACAGACAGACGTGTGGGGGCCCCTCGTCCCAGCACCGGTGCCGGCTGTGGGGCTGGGGTCCCTCACGCCTGCGGGGACCCCCGGGTCTCACCCCTCACGGGGCTGCGGGGCCCGTTCCGCGTCCGCGCGCCTCCCCCCGTCTCGCGTGTCCTTCGTGGTGACGCGTCCGCCCAGCGCGGCCTCAGGCGGGTCCGCAGGCGGTCGGCTCCGCCGCGGTGTCGTCGGTGTGAGGCGGGCGGGAGCCGGCAGCGCGGCACTGCTCCGCCGTCGCGGGTCGCCTGCCTGGGTGGTCTTTTGTCTTTGGGGCAACTTATTTGTATTCCATTCTCCAAATATTCTTATCAAAAATCTGTTATTCTGTAGAGTCTTCATCCCACACAGTCACTAGAAAGATGAATATAAAGCATCCATATCACCCCGTTAACCTACTTAACCTAGTAGACGCTTAATAAATTGTCAGATGGATTTAGAGGAGTAAGTGAATGTTCTCATCGCGATTAAGTGATCCTTCATTCATGGCTGGACTTGGTGAAACTTAAATCACCAACGGCCGTAGGGGCAGGTTATTCTTGAAGGTCAGAGCTGCAAGGAACTCTAAGATCGCCTTGTAGTTTTGAGGGAGTACTGCACCACTCAGAACTCTCACAGGTATCTAATAGTTATTTATTTTTGCTTTCCCTCTTAAAAAACTAAAGAAGCATTTCAGACATTGGCTGTGATTATTCGACATTGGGTGAGAAGTAAAACAGTCGCTTGTCTGAGTGTTTGTCACACATCCTGATGTTGAAGGTTCATCGAGGTTCAAATAGATTTCATCTCCCTTTCCAACTGAGATTGACTGGTGGGGACGCCCTGGGGACTCCCGGGGGTCGCTCTTGACAGGGACTCTGAAGTCTAGCCTGGGTGCAGAGGGCAAGAGCAGCGCGACCTACTCCTGATGTCTGCCACGTGTCCAGCATGAGAAAGAACATCAGCGTGTCACAAATCCGACACCTCTGGAATGGCGTCGGGCAGTTTCAGACACGCGTCTCGATATGTTTGCTGCATGTTCAGATATTTTAAATGCTGTTCACAGGACTGCGTCTCATTTCCCAGCTCACAGTGGACCCTCCTTTAAGTTAAAGCTTGCATTCATCCCAAAACCCACAGGAGAGTTCTTAGGCTTGTCTTGGGTAAGAGACTCCTTACTTATTTTTCTATAATCTTCACTGAGCTATCCTCCTCTCTCTGCCTCTCTATTTGAGGATGTTTGTCTTGAAGACATGCCTGCTCTTGCCACGTGCCCGCCTTAGGGCAGAGCATTGTGCTTACCCCACCACATGCTCATCGCAGATGGCGTTGCCCCTGTGTGGCCGAAGACATCCATTCTGAGCAGAGAAATGCTCACCTGTGCACAATGGTGCCCAGGTTCTCACATGGCCTGTAAAGAACGCAGACACCACCCACTTGCTCATTCACGTGTGATTTTAAACCAACTCTTAGGCATAATGGGATGTTACCACCAATATTTATTCTTTTCCTTTCATTAGACAAATAGAATGAAATCGGGATCCTTGAGAAGATTGTACCGATGGCATCCTATTTGAATGTATTTTATGCTCAAGACTCACTCAGGCAAATTTTTATTATATGCAAATCACCATCATTATGCAAATGAGAAGATCCTCATTGCCATGCATGTGTGAAATGGATGTTTGTTTTACGATGATGAATGATCCTTCCCACTTGGGTTCTGCCACACACGGTTTGGAAATCAGCAGGGGGCTCCTCCTCCCATTTTTGCCAACTCTGGCACCGTGAGGGTGTCTCTTTTTTCCAGGTCTAGAACCCGCATTTCTTGGTTGAAGTGTTGCCAGGGTTCTGTGCTGTAACTTGGAGTCTGTATCAAATGTGCCATGGACGTGAAGGCTGTCGCTCACAACGAGTAAACCTGGAGGTTCCCTGTTTCCGCTCAGTCTTCTGTGCCCTTACTGGGCACCACGCAACTTATGAGAACCCCTGCAGGTGACACAGAGTGGGGGCCGCTTCCTGCACTGCCATGTGGGCTTTAGGCTAAGGTGACTAGACGTCCCGCTTTTGGCAGGACAGTCCCGAGTTTTAACAATTTGTCCCGCGTCCCGCGTCCTGCGGTGTTTTAAAAAAGTCCCGATTTTTGGAAAGAATGCACGACAAGCTAGGGAACGGCGGGAGATAGACCAAATTTTTAATTAAGAACCCCCTCCCCCCGGTCAATGGTGTCCCGCTTTACCAGTGTTACAATCTGGTTACCTTAATATAGGCACACGGGGTTGCGTAGATCACAACTCTCCATCGGCAGCCAGCACTTCCCGCCTGAGCGCTGTGTCCTCAGGGTGCAACTGGCAGTTTCTTGTTCAGGCCTCACGCAAACTCGAGGCCAGGGCTGTTATCTCGTTTGTGAGGACACTGAGCTCAGAGACATTGAGCCACTTGCCCCAGATCACACAGCCAGGCAGTGGCATGAGCTTTGTGGAACATGTGTCCAGAAAGTACTGTTCTTGGCAGGGACAGCACCAAGTGCTTGCGACGGGCTTAGTGTCCCTCCTACTCCCCACCCCCACGCCCATGTTCACATGTTGAAGCCCTAACCCCTCAGGACCTCGAAACAGGACTGTATTAGAGACGGGTGTTTTTAGAAAGGTAATTAAAGTCAAATGGGGTCACTAGGGTGGTCCCACATCCCATAGGACTGGGGTCTTTATAAGAAGAGGAGCTCAGGGCACAGACACATGCAGGGGGCCGTCAGCACATGAAGGACAGAGGCCTCGGGAGGGGCCCCTGCGTCTCCGGCTTCTGGACCTTCAGAACCATCTGAACAACAATTTATTGCTTCAGATGCCCTGTCTGCATTAGTGTGTCTGAACACTAATTAGTGTGAGAGAACCAGCAAGCTGATGTGATCCCCTAAATGCCTGGTCCACCAGGCATTTAGGGATGGCTGATCCTAGCACAGAAATTTAGGGGACAGCCTTGAAGTTTCTATTTTTGTTTGTTCTCCAAAAGTTGTCTTTTCTTTATTCCCCCCATGCCCACAGACAGACTTTGGAGCTGTCGGGAAGATTAATTGTCCAGAACATTGTGCAGATTAATCTCTCACGCCCTTAAAAGGTCAGTGAGTGGGGGTGCTTCTTAGAAACACAGGTGTGCTGAGGGTTTTGTGGGCTTCTCTGTGGCTCCGTAGAGCCCAGAGCCACGGGGGGCTCCCGGCCCTCCTTGCAGATGGGAGCTGGGAGACGGGGGCAGCCACCTGCCCAGGAGGTGGGGCTTCTCAGGGACAGGAGATGTTCCCGCTCAGTTTGTGACTTCTTGTGGGTGAGAGGTGGAGACCATCACAGAAGCAATGCTGAAAATTTCCACTTTTGCAGTTTTTTGTTTGTCTTTTTTGAGGTCAGGGAGTTCATTTTGGTTTGGCTTCCCCAGTAGCGAGACACCCTAAATATCAGCACCAGCCCCCCACTCTCCCATTTTCCTTCTGTCGTGTCAGGTCCAGGAGTCCAGGGGCCGGGTCCTGGCTAGACCAAGTATAGCATCTGTTTGTCACACTGATCGGCTCCGGCATGAGCACGTGACCTAAGCCGGCAGGTCCAATCAGCACACAGCTCAGAGCTTCACAGGAGGGGTGAGAAAAAAAGGCTCCTGATGGTGGGGGGAGGTGTGGGTCTGGGGCTCCTGCCACCCCTGTGCCCCCGTCCAGGAGGGGGCTGAGGACAGAGTCCGCACCCTGGTACAGCCAAGGAAGAGAGCGGGGACCCAGATTTCCAGGACACCCTTTGAGCTGAGCTTGTTCAGTTATGGGGTCTTGTTAGTTCTCTTTATGCCATTTCGGCTGCACTGTGGGAGCTTCATTTGTGAAAACTCAGACAGCAGCAGTCACGGTGCATGGTTAGCTTGAATTACTTGCATGATGCAAAGGGGGATAGGCACCCCATTTATTTATTTATTTATTTAAGATTTGTTTTATGGTTTTTGACAGAGATAGAGACAGAGAGAAGGGGGAGGGCCCAGAGAAGTCTCCATAGTTATGCGTAATCAGTTTTCAACATGGTTTTGTTCCACACAGGTGGGTGGGGGCCATGCAGGGCAGGAACTGGGCCGGAGGGCCTTCTGCATGGGATGCAGCCCCCATGAACTGGGGGCCAGACCGGGGGCAGGGGGGCGAGAACCTAATTGGGGGCCTCCCACATGGGAAAGCACACTCCAGTTCAGCATATGGGTCCACACCAGCTGGGGCCAGGATTTGATCCTTGGTCCCAGGGGCTACAAAGTGAGCAATTAACATGCTGAGCCATCCTGGCTTCCCCCTCCCCATTTATTTTTTAAATGGCCTTTGTATTAATTATTAGGAAAGCGCCTTCCCCCTCTGCCATTTGCAGTCATACCCCTTGAATTCCCTGAGAGAACTGAGCATGGCGGCAGGTGTGCTCATGAGTGCCAGTTTGTTGAGAGAGTGAGAAGGTTCAGCCATAAGGCAACCACACGCCCACAGGCCTGTTTCTTTACACCCCAGCTAATAAGTGACAATAAGCCTTGATTTCTCAAGACACAAGAGAGACGGAGGTGGCTTTTGAAGAAAAAAAATAACCATCTTCTCCCCTGTGATATGCTCTTGGCTTTCTTCCTTATATTAGTGGCCATGGTAATGATGAAATCATTAATGACAGCATCGGCGTAATTAATTCTCACGACTTCTCTGCTCGGCCAGAACAGTAGCAGTGTGGAGACACCTTACCGGTGTTTCCCGCTAGTTCCGTGTACACTGCAGGCTCTGGGAACAATGTGGGGCTGGGAGAAGGACTCCAGGCCCCGAGACATGACGTGACGACCACTCCGGGGAGGGGGCGACCAGTCCCGGTGCTGGAAAGGCTTGAATTCAGTTCTCAGCTTGAAAATAAGAGGCATGGATGGAATGGATGCAATTACAGAAAAATTACTTTTGAAAATCCCATCGGTGCCCAAACGTTTTGTTATCACATAATAATTAAATAGAAAAAGGAAATGCGGTGTTTACGGCCGTACATTATTAAAACGGAAACCGTGCCCCTATGGAATCTGACTTTCCTTTTCTTGCTAAGCTGAGAGTCCCTGAGCATTAGGGGAGACAAATGCTGTTTATCCAACACATTAGGCAAAGTGATTCGAATTATTTATTAGTGGTGCTTATCGGCTTTGATCACTTGGGTGTTTCCTAGGCATGACTGATGTCAGTTTGGAAACAGAACTTTTGTTTTCAATTTTTATCCCTGTAAGACAGATTTGAGAGTGAATTATTCATGGAATTGTTTGGTCTGGTGGGAGTTTGATTATGTTGAGGCTGTGTGTCATTTTCTTCTTTTTTATTAAGATGGCCAGGAGTCGCTTAGGCGTCCCCAAGAGGAACACAGCAGATCACCTCCTTGCCAGTTGCCTTCGTGTTTTTTCCAGATTTCCTTTTACTAATGGGAATAGCTTTGGTTGAGATGAATGAGCTTATGGATGCCTGGAAATCCGTCCGTGGCTCTGTTTCATCAATGAATGATGACCATCCAAAGAGTTCCCCAGACTGTATGTGGCTGGAGAGCAGGGCTGAGTTTGAATGCTCTTGTTAAAAATCCCGGTTAACACATACGGGGGATGAACTACGCAAGCCACTGTGCTGTGTGAGTGGCACACTGATCAGATGGGATTCTCACAACATCCTGATTTAGGGGTTAAGCAAGAGGCCCCAGCTCATGGTGGGCTCTGGTCATTCCGAATCTCGTCATTTCAGCCACTGCGAATGTCCCCTGAATCTAGGACATATTGTGAACCACATGTTCCAGGTAGCATTCTGTCTGTGAGTGGAGAGACACAGCTGTAGTTTGGGGTTTCTCGTGAAAAAAGGCTCCATGTCACCTGGTCATCGCAGTCAAGTTCGCTTTTAACATTCCTGGGCAATCTGGTGGCGTATTAGTTAGGACTCTCGGTTTCAAGTGACAGAAGCACAGTTCACACTAAGGTTCAGTGAGTGTGAAGTCTGTAGGAAAGGGCAGCTTTAGGCCAGGCTGCTGCAGGCGCGCAGATGGACTCTGCTCATCACCCAGATCTCGGCTCTCCTTTGTGGTTTCTGTGTTCAGGCAGCTGGTCCGCTCACCATGTGGAGGTGGCCAAGGGGCAGCTCACACCCACCTGCCCACCTCCCAGGGGCTTCAGCAGGGAGAGAGCATTCTGGTGTCTCCGGCCAAAGGCCTTGGAGGAGTCTGATGGGCTCGGATGAGGGCACGTGCCCACCCTTCAGCCAATCCCTGAGGCAGAGGAGTGCAGTGCTCTGGTTGGCCCCCTGGGGCTGCGTGTCCATCCTGGAGCTCGGTATGACATCAGCCTCCCTGCTGCTGGGCCTGGTTTGGGGGCCTGTCTTGTCCTGGAGAACTTGAAGGAGGTCCTTGCTTCCGACCAAGGGGCGATGGATGCAGAGCTGGCAAAACGCACCAGTGTTCACTCGTTCGGTTCTGAGCTGTGCATAAGATGCATGTCCCTTCTGGTTATGTCCTCTGCTGTCCGTGTTTGAGTCACTCTTCCAGAAGGTTCTAGCATCCTCCGCTGTCCTTGTGTCATGTCAGGCTCCCTGCCGGAGACCCAGGGTGTGGGTGAGAGGGGTCTCACTGTTGCCAGTTTTGAGTCATTGAATGGGAACGGTGACAAAATCCCAGACTGGGGATGTTCTTTCTCTTTCTGGTCACTTCTGCTACTGTCTCTGAAAGATGAGGGGCATCTTGGGGCATGAAGGAGTTGTAGTTACAGAGCAGAGACCCTTTCTTGTCTCCCACTCACTGCTCCTCCGGGTGAGACGTGACTCTCAACCTGTTTCCTAGACAACCCATCAGCGTCCATGGAAGTCTTTAGTACAGGTGTTCAGGGTGACAAAGGAACGTGGGCATAGGTCAGCATTTCCGGCGTGATGGTTTCTCTCTAATGACTGTAGTCTTGCGCCCTGTCTTGCTCCTGGCTCCAAGCCCTTCCTCTTTCCCTGTGGGTGTCTCCTTCCTTCACTACCAGCCTGGAGGTCCTGGTGTGTCTTCATTTCCGCTGTGTTCACGGGGCAGATGGAAGACACCTGCCCGCAGCACCCAAGACAGACATCCAGCCTCACCATTCAGTGCCCAGTCCTGGGAAAGCTCTCTGATTGGTCCAGCTTTTGCCATTCACTTCCCAGTGGTCCAATCGGCAGTGGCACCTGCTGCGTGACACAAGTTAAAGGGACCTGGGCGTACTTTGATACCTCACAAGATGTTTGCTCCTGTGTGGGAGGGGCCCAGGTGAGGGGGAAGCGTGGAGAGCTGGAGAGGTGGCGAGATGGTGGGTGAGGGGATGAGGAACTGGGGGGGACAGCCCTGTCTTTAGCTGACGGAGTAGCTCAGAGACCCTGCTGGGTCTCTCAGCATCCTGAGACTGTGGGCCTGAGCAGGAGGAAGCGGCCGCAGTGATTCACGAGGCTCCCTGGGCTGGGCTGTGAATGCGCGTGGCTCACACACACCATTTCCACACGGCCATGCTCCATGGGGATTAAGGGCTCCTGGAGAGGAAGGGCGATTTCTCTGAAGCAAACACCTTCATCCTGTTTGCCAGGGAACAAGGAGTAAATAAAAGCACTTGGGAACATAAATGCCCACTAAACAAAATGAACGTGGCAAGAGGGCATGGTTTCCCGTGTGAGTCACCTCCTTATTTTCATGAAAGCTTCCTTGCTGCCCCATTCACCAGCCACGTGTCCAATCAATACGCAACCGTAACAACATGACAAGATCCCGCAGCGCTGATGACCCTGGGAAATTTGCAGGGGACTGCTTCTTGTTAAAGGAAGATTCAGTAGGGCTGTTAAGGGTCTGCAGCAGAGATCTACAAGAAAAAGCTTTAGTTCTGCCATTGCACGTGAAATAGCCGTGATTAAAGCTCCTTGGAATACAGGCAGATACTATGGAAATAGGCTCATGCTGCAGAGAACGCGTTCTAGTGAGGAACCTCTTACATCTGAGTCCCGGCCTAGAACAGTCATTGGGCTGCCAGATACCGAACTGCTAATCATTCGTGTGGAGCAGTTTCAGGAAACAGACACCCCACAGTCACCTGCAGTTCTGATTGGTCATGATCGAGACAGGGTTCGTGCATCATGAAGATCGGGGGTGGCTGCATCCTGATACCTCCTGGGAAGTGTCTCTGGAGCGTGTAGATTTCAGATCAGAGGGGACGCAGGCTACTCAGTACCTGGTGTGGGATAGTTACTGATGTAGGAGGAGAGAGCTGTGTCCTCACCTCTCACAACACAGCACACGTTCCAGGGAGGTTCATCTTGGTGCGTCAGCCCTTCCTGCCTGCGGTTCGTGGGTGTGTGCAGATCTGACAGGCCTGTGCCACTCGAATCCAATTCAACCAGACTGCCTCCCAGCGTTTGTCTCGGGGGTGAGTGCTGAGTCTTGGCTCTCGTTGGGTGCTGGGTAGGGGGGTGGTGGCCAGGCTGAGGACTGTGGACACAGTCATTAGAAAAACAGGTCACTGCGCGCTCGATGGGGAGCTGCAAGGATGTTCGTGTGGGGGCCACAGGGAACCGAGGGGCTGCCCGAGCGTGATGTTGGCGCAGCAGATGGAGAGACACAGCCCTGGGGATCACACTTGACCTGCCAGATCCAGCCGTTCGGGAAAGATCTGCCCCACAATTTTCAGTCACCCAGATCAGTGGCCTGTAAGTCAGCACATGTTGGGGTTCCTGAACCTACAGACTAAGGCCCGACAGGAACCATTTTCAACCTCGGGGTCCCAGGGCCCGGCCCAGGGTTGGTGTCTAATTGGTGCCCACTGAGTTGAAATGAACTGGCTACTAGCAGGCGTCCTGGTTCCTGCTGACTGAACGACATGGCCTTTGTACTTTGGGGTTGGGGTTCACATGGTGGGGATGGGTGGTCTCTCTTCTACGCTGACTGGGGCATTACCCAGAACCCTTGAAGCAGGGTGACCAGTTGGCTGCAGTGGGCTTTACCGGAAGGCTTGTGTACTTACAGGCTTGGGACTGGGACTGCTCCCCAACACCAACTTGGGGCTGCTCCAGAGAGCGTGACTGCCCAACCCCCCAATAGTCAGACCCCTGGAAGCCACTGTGCATCAGGGTTCCACAGACAAGGGCCCCAGCCAGCATGGTGACCGGCCTTCCCCCCTCAGCTGCCTCAGAAGCTACACGGCGTCACTTTTCTGAGGGTCGCCTGTGAGGCACACGTCCATCTAGATTCTAGGGACAGGGGCAGAGGCCCCGCCCCTAATGGGGCTGTGAGACCCTGTTGAGAAGGACATGTGGTTGAGGGGTGTCAGTGTGGCCATCTGTGCAGAGTAACATTTGCTGGTGCGTTTGAAAGGACAAGTATTGGGAGGGTGTCGGGGAGTAACTGGCGTTACTGGATGAAGTCCGGGCCTTAGCAATGGCTTACTGATTATTTATTAGGGCAGCTTCATGCTGTCCAGGTTCCCTACTCAGACTGAAGGCAGAGCGACTTGGGCAGGTGCTGTGGGGGAGGGATGAACGGGCCTCCATCACTGACTTTTTAAAAAATACTTATTTTATTGTTTTTGATAGATAGAGACAGACAGAGAGAAGGGGGAGGGCTCAGAGCAGTCTCCATGGTTGTACATCATCAGTTTTAGACATGGTTTCATTTCACACAGGTGGGAGGGGGCTGTGCAGGGTGGGAACCGGGCTGGGGGCCTCCTGCATGGGAGACACGCCCCCTCAAGGCAGGGGCCAAACCAGGGGTTGAGAACCGAACTGGGGGCCTTCCACATGGGAAGCTCACCCCAGTGCAGCATATGGGCCCACACAGGCTGGGGTTGGGATTTGATCCTTGGTCCCCAGGGCTGCAAAGCAAGCTCTTGACCCACTGAGCCATCCCGTCTTCCCCTTCTTCACTGACCTTGAAGATGAAGAGCACCTGTACCTTCACAACTGCTTCCTGTGCCACTTGGTCACAGGTGCTGGCCCGGTATGGGGCTCGGCACAGGGCTGAGGGCGGCACGTCCCAGCCCCGCTGCACAAACGTTACGTAAATCGCCCCCGCAACACCTTTTTTAAAATGGTAAGTCTGACACTCAACTTGAACTCGGAGGTGTCACAACTCAAGTTCAAAACCTGAGGAGGTGACACAACTGAGCGGTTCCTAACAAGTCAGCGTTTCCTCCCAGCACGCCCACCAGAATGAGAAGTCAACAGACAGAACACTCACTGGCAGACGCTGCTGCGTCCTGGAAAATGCGCGGTTACGTAAGAGATTTTGTGCGTGCGCGCGCGCGCGCGCGTCTGTTCTCATGTGCGTGTGACCGCGCAAGTACTTCTCTCACCCCCACCCCTCGCCCTGAGACGGGGAGTATTTTAGCAGAAAGAAGAACTTTAACAACAAAAAAGAGCCAGATTTTTATTTGAAACTCCAGGATGCATGAAGTTGGTCATAGGCACTGTTTCTGTGACTTCCTGATTATGGATGGTTTGAAAGGCCTGACGTCCAAACAAGACTGATGTGTACTATTCCGATTCCCATGGAGATAACACTGTGCTGAGAAAGTCTGCTCCTGTTCTGACCCTGAGGGAACCCCATAAATTATGTGGATAGTCAGCCTGGGAACCGGACCAGGGAGAATGTGGCATTTTGAAAGAAGCCTGTCTACTCCTCCAGAAAACCCTCAGTCCACTGTAGAACAGCTCAGCAATAGTATTTTCTACAGTGTTTCTTTTCTTCCTTCCTTCCTTCCTTTCTTTCTTTTTTTTTAAGATAAGGCAACTGAGGCTCCGAGAGGTGAAGGAACTTGGCCAGGGTCACACAGCTGTTAACTCGAACCCAAGCAGAGGCTTTACTCTGCCCACCTTCACACACCACCTCCCAAGGGCATCGGCCAACAGGACAGCTGGGAAGTAACCAGTTGCTGTTTCATATTAACTCCTGGAACTGGAAAAAGAAAACACAGTCCATGCAAGTCACACTGCTGCTCTCAGCTGTGGGTTCCCCACCAGAGGGAGGCGTGGTCTAAGGAACTGAGCTGCAGGCTTGAGTTCAGTGTGGCCATTTGTGAGATACTGCCCCAAGGCAGTTGGTACGTGGCATCCACGCCAGACTCTCCTCACGCAGGATGGGGGCACGCCTTCTCTAGGCCCCAGGGGAGGCAGGGAGGCATCATCAATTCCTCACATGAGGAGAAAGTGCAGAACACATTCTGCAGCATTCTGGGTAGTGGGCACAGAGCTGGGAACAACGCAGACAGAGAGCTGCTGTTTGCAGGGAGCTTAGATTCTCGTTGGGGAGAGAGACATTAAATGCATTGTTCATAGTACTTCAGTGTGGATACAAGACATGACATGTGGCTCAGGCTCAGAGCAAAGAAAGCCAGGGGGCTGCAACTCATCATAAATATCACACCCAGGGAGGGCAGCTGTAAGACAGGGACACAGAGCCGACACCAGAATAGAGTGAGGAGCTGAGCCCTGGGGGGACTCTCCTGTCAACTCAGTACTTGGATGAAAAAGCAGGTGTCCTGAGCTTCCCCCTTCTGGGCACTAGGGGTCGCTGCAGGACCGCTGATGCTGTGTATACGTGGGCGGGGCCCGGCGGCAGGTGCCCAGGGGACCACCGCTCTGCACTGGGGTCCCTGGCTCTGCCAAAGGGAGGTCTGGGGTGGGGGTGGGGGCCATCTCCACTTGCTGCTTTCCAACCTTTGTGACGCATTGAAACAATGCTGAAAACAACACGGATCCGTGTCACATAGTTTGCTATTTTGCTGTAGCAATTTAAAATAACTTTTTCAACTGTTCCCCCCACTCCCCTCACAGCAATACAACACTGTGCCACCATGTTTACTTTCACACCCGGAGAGCTCACTGATGTCATTAGTCACATCCATCCAGACGGACCCTCTCTGGTGCGGAGTCAGAAATCAATTTACAAACAATTGATCCTATCTAATCACATTTGCTCCCATGTTGGCCAGTTATACACATTGAGCAAACAGCAGCCTTTCGAGCAAATGAAAATCTGGTGTGTAGGAATGGTTAGAAAAAGACATTTTATTTTATTTAAAAGATTTATTTTAGTGATTTTGACAGAGAGAGAGAGAGAAGGGGGAGGATCCAGAACAGTCTCCATAGTTGTGTGTTATCAGTTTTAGACATGGTTTCATTCCACACAGGTGGGTGGGGGGCCTCCCACATGGGAGGCATGACCCCCTCAAGCCAGGGGCCAAATGGGAGGGGGGCAAGAACCAAACTGGGGGCCTCCCGCATGGGAAGCGCACCCCAGTTCAGCATATGGGTCCACATGGGCCGGGGTCGGGATTTGATCCTCAGTCCCTGGGGCTGCAAAGTGAGCGCCTAACCCACTGAGCCATCCCAGCTTCCCCAGCAAAAGACATTTTAAATGATGTTTGTGAGGATGTGATGGTGGGGGCCCAACCTTTGGACCAGGGCCAACACCTCTGTGGGGGGAGGGGGGCAGACACCTGCCTGCACATTCCCGCCTTTGAGACCCGCAGCAGCAGAGCCTATGCTGCAGAGGGGGGCTCCTCTCTTGGCCGTGGCCCCAGATCTTGCAGAATCGAGCAGGGGCTGAGCCGTCTGGGCAGGTTGGTCTCTGCATGAAGTCCTTAGCCCCAGCTGTGCTGACTGCCTCCAACAAAGGCCGGCCCGCCTCCTGCCACCAGACACAAGGCTGATGGCTCTGGCCCATCACAGAGGCAGATGCCACCCCCCCCATGCACGGCCACTGACAGTGTGACGGACACCCTGTGGGACAGGCTTCCAGTTTGGGCCAGGCCCTCAGTGCTTCCTGTGAGTCATTCTGCAGCCGGACGGAGCGGCCTGAGTCAGGTGGGATGTGGAAGGCCCTCCTGCATTTGCCCGTCTCCTGGGCCCAGCAGGGACGCTCGTTTTGAGCGGTTCGGTTCCCCAAGGGCCTATTCTAGGGTGACCAGACGTCCCGCTTTTGGCGGGACAGTCCCAATTTTTAACAATTTGTCCCGCGTCCCACGGCGTTTTAAAAAAGTCCCGATTTTTGGAAAGAATGCACGACAAGCTAGGGAACGGCGGGAGATAGACCCAATTTTTAATCAGGAGCCTCCTCCCCCCCAGTAAATGGTGTCCCGCTTTACCAATGTTAAAATCTGGTCACCTTAGCCTATTCCTGCTCTTGGCGTCCTCGGGGCAGTGAGCCCCGTGAAGGCAGGACTTTAGGGGCGGCTGACTGGGAGGCTTTGGGGGGCTGCATGTGCCAGACGTGCTCACCCTTGGCCGCTGCCCCTCAGGCTCCCCTGGACCACCCATAGCTCTCCTGGACGCGTGCGTGGACTCACGTGACCCACAGGTGGGCTCTGGTTCCCTGCATCCTTCCACCCCTCCCCCACCCCTGAGCCTGTCCCCTATCTGTGCCCTTGGCTTCTCCACCTGTGCACTTGCTCCTGGCTACCTAGCATCCCTGCCCACGTCCCAGAAGACAGAGGATGTGGGTGCCTCGAGCACCACGGCCCCGCCCCCAAAGCCCCACCCCCACATCCCAGACCCCAAAGGCAACCCATGACACTAATTCTGGGGGGAGGGTCCATCTCAGGTTGATTTCCAAGATAAAAAAATGATTGTTTCTAATCAAGAAGAGGGGCTGGGCCATTCATTCCTGGTCTATAGATTTGAGAAATGTTTTAAAAACAGACTCGGTTTCACATTAAAACCGACGCTGCAAGGTGGCATTGGCATTGAGTGTGCTCTGAAGTCCTGTGAGGCAGCCAGCCTCAGTTCCCCATCGCAGATTGGAAGGCCCATGGTCTGGTGACACCCGGGGATTGTGAGGGACGTAGATTCTGGAGCCCATCCCGACCCAGGAATCGGGGCTCCGGGCCTGGGCTCAGCACTGGGGTGTCACAAGCTCCCTGAGTAGGCTGCCACTGGCTCAGGTTCCAGAGACGTTGAAAACTCTCGGGTTCTTTGCTGCATCGGCACTTGAGAATTTTATAGGAGATACAAAGAGGACAGGCAGTTTAAGAAATAAAAAGACAGACATGCATTCAGAAAAGGAGATCTAGCGTGAGCAAAAACCTCACCTCTGGAAGAGAGGGAAACCAGGAAAGAATCTCTGATAAGAACACGGGTCCCTTTTAGCATCTTCCTGGACACTTTGTAACTAAGAATGGTTAACACTTGGATACATTGTTGCAACCACCGGCCTATAGAATGAAACATCTGTTTCTTCCTTGGTGAGATAATGACCCATTTGTACTTATGGGGGGGGGGGATTCACTTGACTTGCTTTGGTGGTGGTGGGTTGACCATGTGCTTTAAATACTCAAAATGTGTTCCGTCCTCTGGTCTTTGGTTTAATTTACAGGCTCACATGTGAATGAAATCCGCAGGTTGATATTCAGTGATCTTGGTTGGGGGGTGTCCTAATTAGGTATTCAGGGAGGCATAATCCAAGGGCCTTGCCTTTCACCTTCTCCAGGCCCAGTTGGCCCTTAGCGGAGCCAGTTCCCGGTCCAAGTGGGTTAGCTGAGGGTCAAGCTGGAATTCTTTTAGGACCTCAGACTTGGTGGTCATTCCAGGATGGAGTGTGTGTGGCGGGCAGCATGACCCTGGAAGGCACGTCCCAGGCCCTGCTGCGTAGAGAATGTTGGGAGGACTCAGGGTGCGGGATCCGCGATCTTTGGGTTCACTGATGGGCCAAGGGCCGTACTCCCCTCCTCCCCCCAGGCTGTGGAGGTGCTCTCAGCTTGAGGTTTGAAGGCACAGGGAGGGAAGGCCACCTGTTGGGGCGCCTCGGAGCCCGCCAGGTGTCTGCTCACCTCCAGCGGCCCCGCCCATCCGCGCTGGCGGGAGGGGGCTGTGGGAGGGAGGGTGCGGGGCACAGCGGCCGCGGTGGGATTGACTTTGCGGATTGGGGCTCACAGCTGTCACTCCGAAAGGGTGGGGCTTTTTTTTTTTTTTTTTAAGCCCATTTCAAGGCAAAGCCCGAAACCCGCGCGGGGCACTGTGGCGCTTGCCTCGGTGCGGATGCGGTGGTGGCGGAGCGGCGGGTCCTCCTCCCGCCTCCGGCCGTGCGCGCCGCGCGCCGGGGGCCCGCGAGCCGGGTCGGGCCGGGCGGCGCTGGGGGCTGCGGCCGCCAAACTTGGGCGCTCGCGAGCGTGAGCCCGGGGGCGCGGCAGGGCGGGATGGGGGCCGTGCGCCCGCCCGCACCCCAGCGCTCCGGGAGCCACCATCTTCCGGGCCAACTGGCGGCCCGTCCACGCTCCGGTTCGCGGGAGGGGGACGGATCCGCGTGGGTCAAAGTGAAAACCCCCCGGCGGGGGGCGTGAGGGGGCGCGGCCTCCCCGCGCGCGCGCGCGCGCGCGCGCGCCTGGGCTCCAGAGGGCGACCGCGGCCGGCCGGCCATGGGCCCGCGGGAGGGGCGCGCAGGACCCCGCGGCTGCTCGCGCCCCTAAGCCGCGCCCCGGCTCCCCACCCGGCCCCGCGCCCGCCCCCGGGGGCCCGGCCACCGCGTCGTCTTCGCCCGGACGGCGCCGGAGAGCGGAGGGTCAGCGCTCCGGCCTCCGGGATGGGCCCGTCTGCGATGGGGACGCGGTGGCACCGCTGGTCCCTTGTGCTCATCAGCCTGGTCGCCCTGTTCTCCAAAGGTGAGGCATCGCCGCGCCGCCCTCGGCCCTGGGACGAACTTTGTGGGGAGCGAGTGCACAGGCGCGCGCGCGGCCGGGCGGCGGGGAGGCTGTGGGCCGCGCGCGTGGCGCGGCCCCTTTGCCGCAGGTGCCTCCCGGGAGGACGCGGGTGGGAGGCCCCAGGCGAGGCCGCGGGGGCTGCGGACGCATGAGGGGACCGCTGGGCACTGGGAGGGCTGGGCTGAGCGCCACGTCAGGGGACGGGACCGGACCGGACCTGGATGGGGCCTGGGGTTTGGGCTGGACTTTTCCTGCTGGGGCGCGTGCAGAGCTGTCCTGAGTCTGGGAAACGCCACGGAGGCATCTGATGCAAAGCCGCCCCCGGTTCGCTGCGGACCTGGGGCCCCCGGAGAGACTCCCTCCCCGCAGGTCCCAGGCCCTCTCCCTCTGTGGCTGCCTGTCCCCGTCCCTGCAGGGTGGCCGGTGGGCCCTCATGTGTCACCTGACTTGTCCCAGCAGGACCCTGCCCTGGGGCTTGAGGACAGGGCGACTCCTCACCTGCCCCCTCCCCGTCTGTCACCGGAGCAGCAAGTTTGGGAGCTCAGTCCAGCAGTGCCCACGAGAGAAATGATCTCATCTGCGCAGAGGCTGTAGAAAATCCGGGGTTCTCTCTCCTTTCATGTCTATGGTGCCCCCACCCCCACCCCACCGGGAGAGATGTCTTAGGAGAAAAGCAGGGAGCACCCCCAGATTCCTGTGAACAGGCGTGTTTTCCTGAGGTGTTCCAGCTGCGCTCTCAGAACTTCAAGGCCAGCGATGAGGCTCACCGTCCTTGAGCTTCACAGGGACTCCCTGTGCTCTGCGGTCGTGGGAATCGGGGTGGGGGTGGGTGGGGATCTGACCACAGAATAGGATGGCTGACTCCCTGGGCTTCGCACCGTGTGGTTCACGAGGGGCCTGGGCCTGCACGCCCCTGCTCTCCTAGTGCAGCTGCTGGGGCTCCCGTCCCCCGATTATGAGTTAGCACCCAGGTTCCAGGGCATTGGATGCAGAGTGGGCACCGCAGGCCGAGGAGAAGGTCGTGGATGCAGAGGGTCCGACCCAGGCAGGTGTGAGGGGGAAGCCCCCCATATCCGCAGCAACTTGGTCCGTCTCAGGAGCAGCCTTGTCTGCTTTGCTGCAGGGATGAGGCTGCGGCAAGGACAGCACAGAAAAGCTCTGTGGATGCAACTTGACTATTGTGGGTCCTCGGTTACGTGTGGGGATCCCCTTGGCACAGCTGAACCTCTAGTGGAAGCCCTGAAAATGCCTTCACACTGTGGAGCTCAGGGGTGGGGTGGCCCCAGTGTGGGCGGTGACACTGTTATCCAGCCTGTGACGCGGTTGTCGTTGAGTTTAGAGAACTCAGCGCACACATTTCATAGGCTCTGTGCCGAACCACCTAGGGGGTCTCAACCAGCTTAAAATCAGACATGGGCTGACATACGAGGGCTTTCATCGGGAGTGAATGTGCACACACGCACGCACACGTGTGTGTCCCCAAAGTGCCAAATATTCAATACGTGCGTCAGCATATTATTGCTCTTACTGTGTTGCCGTAGTTCTTTGCAGCCATGACTCGTGGCGTGAACACAGTATGCGTTTTCAGGCCAGGCTAATGCCCACATGGGGGGGCTGGACACAGGGCAACCCCGGCCTCAATGAAAAGGACGTTTCGTTGTTTGCGCCTCTGTCTCGGGACCCAGGGACTACAGACCAGAAAAGAAAACGTTATCCCAGCACCATTGTTGCCCGTCTGCCCCTTTCCCGGAGAACGGCCTTGGGTCCAGATCAGGGCTCTGCTGCGACCTAGACCTGTTTGGGTTCAGATGTGTTTTAGTGCTTCATTGCTCACTTGGTGGGAGGGGCCTGGGGTGGGGAAAGCAGAGGCCAGACAAGGAAGTGTGTGAGCGCCTGGAGGTGGCACAGGGCTGGGCACAGATGAGAAGGTGCCACTGGTGGGCCGGCCCCTGTGAGGAGCTTACTTGCATCGTCCACACGTTTGTTCTGAAAACGCCGCTGAGGAGTGACATGCAGAGGGGCCGCTGGGCTGCTGGGTCCCCCCATGGCTGGGGGCTCAGTGTCCTGAGCAGCTGCCTTCCTGCTGCCACATTCCAGCCCGGCGCTTCACACAGAGCTTCCCTCTGAGGTCAGAAGCATTGTGCCCACAGCCCAGGCCTGGAGGAGCTGCTCACTGTGGCCCTGGTCCAGGCTCACAGGGCGGGAGGATGCGCACAGTGGACATCAGGCTGAGCTGCGTGGCATGCACACGCGTGTGCTTGTGTGTGTGAGAGACAGAGAGACAGGGAGGCTCTGTGGTTTATACTTAAATTCTGTCAGAATTAAAAGGCCAGGCAATGGGAGACTTAAGTTTTAAATAATATATAATTTTATAGAAAAATGCTTACAGGTACTGAAAGGTAGGATTCCAAGTATAAGGATGTGTTTACTCCCATGTTGAAAGACAAGAAAAAGAGAAAAACAAGACAAAAACTCCAGGTATCTTATTGCAAAAGCTGTACTATCCTCTACTTTAACTTCATCTATTCATCCATCCATTTATTTACCAGTTCATCTTTCATCCATGTATCCTTTCATCCATCCACCCACCATCTATCATTTATCCATCCATTTATCCATTATCCATTCATCCACCATCCACCCACCATCCACCATCCATCCATCTACCCACCCACCATCCACCATCCATCCATCCACCCACCCACCATCCATCATCTATCCATCCATTTATCCATTATCCATTCATCCACCATCCACCATCCACCATCCATCCATCATCCATCCATCCACCGTCCATCCATCCACCGTCCATCCATCCACCATCCATCCATCCACCATTCATCTACCATTCATCCATCCTTCATCTATCCATCCATCCATCTATCCACCCATTTATCCATCTATTTATCCATCCATCCATTCATTTATCCATTTATCCATCCATCCATCCATCATCCATCATCTATCCACCCATTTATCCATCTATTTATCCATCCATCCATCCATCCTTCATCCACTTACCCATCCACCCACCATCCATTCATCCATCCACCACACATATGGCTGTCTATCCATCTAGTATGTTTTCTCGACTGCTCTTTCCTTCTTCAACTTAGCAAATGGGTTTGAGGGTGGGGGTGGGGAGGGGACCTCAGAAGGCGGCTCAGATCCTGGTGTGCCTTTGAGCTGCCCCATGTCATTCACCCAATGATGGAATGAGAATGGTGAAGACGTTTGGATCTCCCAGATGTGTTTGGAGACTTTTACTAGGTGTTTACCTAGTAAGACACAGTCCCTTTCCTGGTTCCTTTTCTAAGGACTATGTCTGAGGCCCTCATCCAGGGAGCAAAGCTGTGTTTATCCCAAGGAATAGTCTGTGCTCTCTGCTGTGACTTCCATGAGCGTGCTCCTAAGCCTGTCTGCCTTTGCTCGAAGTCCTGGGCTCTCAGAGCTGCTGTCTTCATGGTTTGTAAGCATCAGAACTGAAGAGACGCTCAAGTTCTCATGAACCCTCCTCGTGGGCTGTGTCCAGTTTTCTCTCTCCTCTGGTCTGCATCCTGGCTGACTTATTCGGCCTCACTGCATTTATTGTATTTATTTTTTTGGTGAGCAACTTCAAAGTCATTTAGAAATGAGAGAGAGGTAAAAAATAAACAATCACGCTACCTGAAGGTTCTTGCTTCATGTTTTGATTTAAGATTTCAATCTGGTTGTTACTCTATGAATTTTTAAATGGTGGTGTTCACACGGTCCATGGTGCCTACTCTGTTTTCTACGTTGTTGAGTTTGTACGTTTATACAGACATTTGCTCCTGCTCCCGACTCTGTCATGGGTCCGTTGTTAACATCTGTATCATAGCTCAGAAGTTGCAGGTCTTGCTGGACAGCAACAGAATTCCTCCTTTCCCTCTATTATAAGGAAACAGCAGCCTTTCCGTCAACCGGAATTCAAGCAACCGGCAAAATGTTTTTTGTTAGTTGCTTGGCATGTTGCCAGTTGCTTGAATTCTGGTTGACGGAGAGTCGGCTGTAATGATCTGTGTGCGTGATCCTGGCTTTGAGTTACTCCCTCAGGTGCCTGGTGGTTTCGTTACGGGGCCAGAGAGCACGGCAGAGCATCCCTGGCCAGGTCCTTGTCCAGAAGGGCTTCTTATAGAGGTGATGCCACCCCTTGATCTGCAGGGAATCTGCTCCATGATCCCCAGTGGGGCTGAAGCCACAGACAGTCCTGAACCCTACACATTCTTTCCTGTATGGACGCACCGATGGTGAAGTTTAATTGACCAGTGGGCACAGTGAGGGTGTCAACAACAGCTCACGATCAAGTGTGAATGTGGCACTAAGCAAAACAAGGGTGACTGGTAGCTCCACAGGCCATCTGATGACACAGGTGACGCTGGCGGGGACAGCGTGCAGATGCTGGACGCAGGGATGGTCCACGGCTGGCAGGCCGGAGTGGGCGGTGGAGCCAGACAGAGAGTTCAGGAATGCTGCTCAAAACAGCACTCAATTGAAGACCTACAGATTGTGGGTTTCTGGAACTTTCCATCTTATGTTTCCGGACCCCTCTTGACCTTGTAACTGAAACCGCAGGAAGCGGAATTGCTGCTGAGCAGGGACTAGTGTGTTAGCAACAGATGAGAAGCCCCCAGAAGTGGCAGCTCTTGGCGGTGGCCCTGCGGTGTCTTCCGCTTCCTGCCGCCACGGCCAAGGGCTGCTGTGGCCCTGAGAGCTGCTCCCAGCACATCGCGGAGTCACTGCTCAGCGCTCCCAGCGCTGGCCTGAGCCGCATCGCCCTGTCAGGCTGCTGGGCTGGAGCAGGCGAGGTGAGCAATCTGTGCGGCGAGGGAGGTCTGCCTGGACCTGTCAGCAGGTGATGGGCAGAGAGGAGACAGCGGCTTCCAGGTCAGGAGGGCAACAGAAAATGCATCTAAAGGGAGCACATCTGGCGGGGCACCCTCTGGGACGATCACTGTCATAGAACTGGGATCTGGATGCCACGCAGCTGTTTTTGTTCAGAATCCACTGATTTTGTGACTGTGACGGAATCGGAAAGGCTCCCGCTGCCCAAATGCAGCATCACACGTTCCCATTCAGTCCTGAGACCCACCTGGTTCTAAAGGCTTCTGTCACCAGTGGGGGGGCACCGAGGGGTTCCACCTGTTTATCTGGCAGCTGCTGTATTTTGAGAGCAAGTGGTGAGTGCAATGAGTTGGCCTCCGAGGAGGAGCATTGAGTGGCCCCTGGAGATCAGTGAAGTGGGGGCCCAGAGGCGGGTGGGCAGCCATGGGAGTCAGTTCTGGAAGAGTCCTTTGCTGATGTGCACAAAGGAGGGGCCGCGCCCCTCCCTGTCCCCTGACGCATCCCTCAGAGCCTGTCTTCTGTGGACAGAGCTTGCCATGCGCTGGCCAGGGCTCTTGGTGGCTGATGGCCGAGGTTCTCAATTATCAGCCCAGGAGCAGCGGCGTGCAGCCTGCGGGACGTGGTGTGGGACCCCTCGCTTGGGGCAGAGACGACGCTGATGTTGCATCTACAGCACTCAGTCCCCACCCCTCGTCCCCCTTGTAGTTGTGCTGCATGGAGCACGTGGCCTCTGAGGTCGTCACAGCAGGGGGAGCGAGGGCTTGTGTGTTTGCTCTTGAACTTGATCTGTCTGAACTAACTTATGTTCCCTTCCCCCTCCCCCACCCCTCTCCCCCTTTCTCCTCACTCTCTCCTTCTCTCCTCTCCCTTTCTCTCTCTCACACACCTTTGATTTTACAACAGAAAGGTAGCTCTCCATCGAGTGTCTTGCTATGACTCATTTCTCCCAGGTGCTGAAACCTCCACTGTCCCCTGAAGGACTAGATAATTCCTTTAATCAAGGCAGCATCTCACTCCCACTCCATAGCTCATTAATAGGTACATTTACAAAGAGCAAATTGCTTTTTATTTTAAAAATTAGGTATTGAAGGGTGTGATATTTTCATGTTACTTTCACTGTGCAGCCATCATCCCTGTAATAGTGCCAACTCGAAGGAATTTTAAATACTGAGCATCTGACAGCAAGAAGAAAGAAGAAGACTTCTAAGTTTGATATATACACACATTTTTGTTTGTAGGAAGGTATAATAGGATGATGGGTACATTACCTTCAAGATTCACGGTGTGCTGTGGTTAGGATAACATTCCCTGATGGAACTGGAATGGAAATACGAGTTCAGGAGGGACGGGAACAATGTAACATTTTCTGAGTGTTAATGAGTTTTGCACGGAATTTATAAATGGGTGGTGGTGGGTGTCAAGTCACTCTGTTATTTATATTCCAGTGGATACAGTTAAAGGAGTGATGTAACAGTTAATTTTAAATGTCAAGGTTTACAATACGCTTAAAACCTTATCCTTCGAAACTATGGAAACTGATGAAAAATATTAGATAATCAGTTGTTAAATGTGAAAGTGGGTGCAGAGTTTTAAAGTGTCCTCTTTGGAGTCACGGAAGTGGTACTCTCAGAAGACCACCGTCTCTGGACCAGTTTTCACTTGGGCTGCACAGTAGAAACCCGGCCCGAATTGCAGCCTCCCTTTCACAGCCAGGATTGTACCCCCTGAGTGCTTCTGGTCTGAAATCAGGGCTAAGACAGGAAGTGGAGGCCTGGAGGGCCGGCGTCTGAGCGTGTGGAGCGCTGAAGCACTGGGTCTGAGATCCCATGAGAAGGGAGGCTGGGGGGTAGGCGGGTGTCGGGTTAAGGGAGTCGAATTTGCAGGGTGTACCATCCACCTTGTCAGTGTACAGGTGTAAGAATTTTGACAAGTGCACATAGTCTTGTAACTGTTGCCACAATCAATGCAAAGGACATTTCCATCATCTGCCCTCCCCCCTCAAATTTTCTTTTACCCTCCATTGCTGCTTCCTCCCTCCACCCTCATCCTTGCCAGACACTCATCTCTTGCCTGTCTCTGTAGTTTTGCTTCTTCCAGAATGTTCCCATTCATGCTATGACCATAGCATAGAGCCTTTTGAGTTGGGTTTTCTTTCACTTGGCCTGATGCATTTGATATGCTTCCACGTTGCTGGGCATATATAGGGGTTCACTTTGTTTGTTTCATTACTGAGCAGCGTGCCCTGCAGGGGCCGGAGTTTGTGTATCTGCCTGCTCCCCAGGTGAGAGACATCGGCGTCGCTCCTGGTTTGGAAGGAAGCCACTCTGTGCATTTGTGCCTATGTTGTAGTGAGAATGCATTTTTGTTTCTTTGTGGGTAAATAACCGAGGGTGAGCTCGCTGGGTCCTGTGCAAAGTGCGTGTTCGACTTAGTAAGAAACTGCTAAACTGTTTTGCAAAGTGGCCGAAGCCCTTGCCAGCACTTTTCCCGTTCCGGCTTTGTGTTTGCCATTTTAATACACATTTAATGACATCTCATGGTGGTTTTAATGCGTGTTTCCCTAATTAGTAACGGCGTTGAGCATGTTTTTAGTGACTTGTTTGCCATCTGTATATCTTCCTGGATAAAGTATCTGTTCCAATCCTTTGATATTTTTAAATGGGCAGCTAATTTGGGTTGTCTTATTCAGTGTTGAGAATTGTTTGTATGTCTTGTATACAAGTCTCCTATCACATCTGTGATTTGGAAATATTTTTCCTCCATCTACAGCTGATTCTTCCTTTCTTTTCACGACTTTTTGGTCAGACCAGGCTTATTCATTTTCATGAAGTCTAATTTACCACTTTTCTTGTATGAGATTGGTTTGGTTGTCATCTCAGAAACCTTTGCCATGCGGAAGGTCACAAAGCTTTTTCCCTTACATGTTCTTCTTAAGTTTAATAATTCTGAGTTTTGCTTCGATGCCTGTGATCCTGTTGGGGTTACTCTTTGGGTATGGTGCAATGTGTGGGTCAAGTGTCAGGTTTGTGTGTGTGTGTGTGTGTGTTTGTTTATTATTTTTTTTGTGTGTGTATTAATGTCCAGTTGTTCCAGCATAATTTATTGTAAAGACTGCTAGTTCTCTCTTAAGCTGGCTTTTATATTTTTGTCGAGACCATTTGACAGCATATGTGGTAGGCATACTCGGGGCTCTGATTTGTTCCCTGATCTATCTGTCTCCCCTTTTGCTAATTCCACCCTGTCCCGATGGCTGTTCTTTATAAGAAATCTTGATATCGGGTAACGCAGATCCTCCAACTTGGTCATTTTTCAAAACTCACTTAGTCATGGTATAATTTTCTTTATTCATTGCTGTATTAGATCTGCTAGTATTTTGTTGAGGGTTTTTGTGTCTAAACTCTTTTCTATCATTTTCTTTTATATACTGTCCTCATCCAGTTTTGGTGTCAGGGCAACAAATAACTAGCTTCATAAAATGCAGTGTGGGGTGTTGCCTCCTGTTCTGTTTTCTGGAAGAGACGGTATTAACACATAGCCCCTACTTCTTTAAATGGCTTAACTTTTCCAGTGAAACCATCTGAATCTGGAGACCTTTTAAAAAGTTTTTAAATTGCAAATTTAATGTGATAGTGTTAGGTCTATTCAAATTACCTATTTTATATTGAGTATGTTTCAGTAGTTTGTGTTTTATTTTTTGATGAATTGGTCCATTTTATTTAAATTGTCAAATTTATGGAAATAATTGCTTCACAGATTTTCACGACTGCATCATCCGTAGTGATACCTCATATGTCCTTTCTGCCATTGGTAGCATGTTTTGTTCCTTTCTCTTGGACAGTCTGGTGGGAGGTTTATGAATCCTCTCTGTCTTCAAGAACAAGCTTTCAGTTCTCATTTATTTTTCTCTGTATTTTTGCTTTCTTCATTGTTACTGATTTCTGCTTCTAATCATGTTCTTTTGTGGCTTTGGATTTAATTTTCTCTTCTATCTAGTTTCTTCACATGGAAGCTTAAGTCATTTTTTAAATACATTTCTTCTTTTCCAATATAAGTATTTAATGCTATAGAATTTCCTCTTTCACTGTTCTAACCCCATCCCTCAGACTTTTATGTTCTACTTTTATTTTCATGCCCTGCACAATTATTTTCCTTGTGACTGCCTTTTTGACCCATATGTTAATGTTACTTAGATATTTGTGGTTTACTTTTACGATATTTGAGGATTTTCCAGATACCGGTACCTTTCTGTAATTGAGTACCAGGTTAACTGCATTTTGGCCAAAGAACATACTTTGTAGGATGTGAATTTATTTGTGTTTTTTTGAGTATTTTTTATGTTCCAGAGCATGGTCTGTCTTGCTCAATTCTCCTGTGTTCTTAAAAAGGATGTCACAGTGTGTTGTCGAGCAGGATGCCCCTTGGACGTCAGTGAGGTCACTTGGTTGATAGTTCTGTCCAAACAGTCCACACCCTCACTCCCTGTTTACTTGTTGTTTCCATTACTGAGCGGGGCTGTTGACCTCTCCACTATAACTATGGGCTTTTCTGTTTCTTCTTTTCTTTCTTTGAGTTTTTTGCTTGATTTATTTTGTAGTCCTATTGTTAGATGCATACACATTTAGGATTGTTATATATTCTAGGTGAACTGATCCCTTTATAAATATATAAGCTCTCTTTTTTCTCCCTTGTATTTTTGCTTATTTGCTGTTTTTCTCGTGTCTTTATTGAGACATAATTGACATATAACGTTATTATTAGTTCCAGATTGTACGACATACCGGTTCACGATTATGAAGTGCCACCACAGTTTTTAGTCTAGTTAGCCTTGATCTCCATTCATAGTTATGACAATTTTTTTCCCTGTGGTGAGGACTTTTAAGATCTACTCTCTTAACAACGCTCAACTGTGCAATACAGTATTAACTGTATTTTTTCTCATATTCATACAGTTGCTTCATTTTTTTTGTTAGTGTTTGCATGCTGTATTTTCCCATCTTTTAATTTTTTTTTTTTTTTTTTT
>PVKE010000610.1:0-28405 GCA_004027555.1 Craseonycteris thonglongyai | reverse complement strand
CATCTTTTAATTTTTAACCAGGCTCTGCCTTCAATTTACAGCAAGTGTCTTGTAGACAACATACAACTGGGTGTTGCTTTATATCCACTCCAGGATATCAACATGTAGGCCCCGCAGCGTGACAAGAAAGGCAGGGATGATCAGCCTCTCTGGCCCCGGCTCTGCTGGAAATGAGAAGAGCTGGCCGCACAGATGCACAGATGGAAGAGATTGAACTGGGGGCTGGGAGCGCACGAGGAGGGAAGGGTGGTGTGGCCGTGCGGCTAACGGCCGACACCGTGTCTGCGCTGCCACCTGCGTGGCCCTCTCCAGCCTGTGGCTCCTGGCCCTTAAGCCCCAGTCTGCGTCCTGCGAATCCGCAACATGAGATTCCCAGCAAGCGTGGCTTTTCTCCCTCCCGCTCCCCGCTGTACCAGGCCGAGAATCCCTAGGTTCATTCTGCCCAAACAGGCTAAGGTTTGTCAAAGTATCACTTTCTAAAACAGTAGGACTTCCTAGAAGGTTAAATAGTTTCAAAAGTTCAGCTCACTCAAGAGGTTAAAGACCACCGTGTAACAGAGTAAGCGAGAGTCCAGCGGTTATTTCATTTGTTAAAGAGGGACTGTCTTCCGGGCGACGCTAGACAAAAGGTAATTATGAGAAGCAGGTGTATCTTTCCATAGAAAAGGAAATGCAGCAACACAGGGACCCGGAGGTTTCCTTTTCCACCCGGGGGAAATGATTTGCATCTCTCACGGTTGAGTGTCATTTGCAACAAATCGATGTCCCTACTAGTTAACATCGACATGCACAGAGTCTGAGCGCCGATCAATAGGAACTAGCAGGTCTCACAAAACTCCCTTTCCCCAGGGGGCCCCGTGACATTTCGGGGGGCTTGTTCCGTGTCCTGGTGTGACTTTGAAAGTGCAGGCAGTCATCTTTTCCCTCGTGTCCACGTTGTGCAAAGCGTTTCCGTACAGGCCGTGTTCTCCAGTGTCCACAGAGGCAGCCAGGGTGGCGGAAACGTGGAGAGCAGGCAGGCTGGGGCTTGGGCCCCAGAGTGGGGACCTGGGGGGCTGGGGGGACCTGGGGGGCCAGGGCAGAAGGGTGGTTGCCAGGGGAGCTGTATGCAGACCTTCCTCCTTGTTTCCCTCTGTGGTTCTTAGACTCCGGGGTGTATGAGAGCTCTGGGCTGGGTGGGCATGCGATAGGTCAATGGCAGTTGGATGAGGTGTCGGAACGGGCGCCCTGTGTAGCCACCGTCCAGGACAGCACATGGAGCCTGTTGTCACCCCCACAAATGCATGCAGCCTCTTCTCTCTGTCACCATGGCTGTTACCCCTGTGCCTCTCACCTGCCCCCCACCTGTGTGTACACACCTGATGTTTTTATCCTTTAAAAAGAACCGGCTGTGCCTCTCTGGTGGGAGAAATATGGGTGTGCAGCAGCTAAGGTGAAGCTTGCAAACTCTTCCCGGCACCCCCACCCCTGTGCACCCCCCCGCCCCCAAAGAACAGCTGGCACAGCTGTGAGCGGTTCGGTGCGATGACTCTCAGACTCTGCTTGCACGTTTGCACCAGGCTCTCACGTATGACGGCACACTCTGCACTCGCGCTGCTTCAGCTGGTGACATTCGTGTAGCTCAGCCGTCTGGGGCAGGGTCACGTCCAACCTTCCACTTGCTTTGTGTGGCCTGTGAGCTAAAAAGAGTTTTTACATTTTTAAATGGTTAAAAAAAAAAAAAAGGAGGCTCTTTGATGAGATGGGAAATTTATATGAGATTCCAATTTTGGTGTCCAGTTATAAAATGTTATTGACACACAGCCGTGTTTGTTCTGAGACGTCTTTGGCTGCTTTCGGCTACAGTGTCAGAGTTGAGCAGTTGTGGCATGAGCCCCGGGCTCCCAAAGCCTCAGATACTCATTATCTGTCCCTTTATGGGGACAAGTTGCTGGCCCTGACGTAGGGGCCCAGAGCTGTGTGGTGCACAAGGTACTGAAGCAGAACTGAGTGTGCGTGCACACACACACTTCACAAAGTGCAACTGCTATCGCACGTAACTTGTTTTGCTTTATCACTGCTGACATTTCAGGTGGCTCTAAATGTTGCAAATAGTTCAGTGGGAAACATCCCAGAACTCTAACGTGTTACTAAGTTGCACGCTCTGGCATGTACAATACACAGTATAACCTGCACTGTGGCAACTCACAGGAAGGGAATAGTTTTTCGATGTAATATTTATGATGGCCGCCTAAACAAGAACATCTGTTAAGGAAAAAAGTTTATAATGAGTTAGGAGGTTTCAAAATCCTAAATAGCAAAAGCAAGTCAGCTAATTTCCAAATAATTGGGAAACCATTTCGTATGGAGAAAAGAGAGCTTCTCCTGTTCTCGGATGAGTTCTGTATGCAAATTCGTTCACACTTTGCTTTCCGAAGTCGGTTTTCCCCATGGACAGCAATGTCTGTCCTTGTCTGCCTCTGTGCTGTGTTGGGATGGCGGTGTTCCGAATACAGGCTGGATGTGCCACACTGAGCGAACATTCTCAGGAATGTTGAGACGTTACCTGCTCAGACAGGAGTACTGACCTTCAAGTTCACCCTTATTCCAGTGCTCAGATTAACATACCCCAATAATGCTTGTTTGGTGCACTTCGTGGTGGTGTTGGTGGGTTCAGCTAGAACCAATAAAGGTGTCTGGCTGCTGTTTCTTTTAAAAGCATATAATTACGAAAAATATTTATTTTGTGTCTTCTTGTGGAAACATCCCTGAGATGCTTCTGGAAAAAATCCAGCCATTGATGCCTCTATATTTCATGTTACGTGGCTGGGTACTTTCTGGACAGCCCTCGTATACTTTCTCTATTTCCCTCTGTCTTCATCCCTCCTTCCTCTGTCCTTGTCCAAACACATGAAGTTGAACTGCTTTAAGTTACTTCATTTCCTTGAAAATAAGATGTCGTCTTGTAAGGGTCACCCCCTTTCCTTACGGGTTAAGATGTGCATCTTCACGCTGACAACCTGTCCCGTGGCACTGATGACCTCCAGTGGGTTCCAGGAGACCGTCCATTACAATCAGAAGCTCACGGAAGAGCCTTCCCACACCTGTCTTACTGGCTCATTGTTCGTAATTTTGTGTGTCCACACGCATTCGTATTATAACAATCCTAACAATACGAAAGTGTGCGGGAATCGCCACATGGGCCCGTCCCGTGTGCTGTGTCTGTTCCTGGTCACTCAGGTCGGTGCGTGCTCACGGCCTGGAATGTGGCCACTCAGAATGGAATGCGATGCCCATGTGGTGGAATATTTCACAGGGACAGAAAGAAGACCAGGAAGCGTAGTACAGAAGCCCAGCACACAACATCAGGAGCAACCCCACGGTCTCTCCTCCCGAGCGTCTCAGTCACACGCCCCGGGAGCTGGGCTCCTGTTTTCTGTTTCTTCAGGTAATTTTCATCATTTCCCTTTTTCACGATGCCAATAATTTGTCAACACCATGTGTCTTAGCATTTGGTGATTTTCAGCGAGTGGTTTTTGGGTGGTTCTACCTTCCCATGGATGGGAACCGTTGAGGTCACGGGCCGGGTCCAGACACTGTGTGCCGCCTCCCACCTCAGATGTTTTGGGAGAAGGTGGGAAGGGGCTTCCTCTGGACCCTGCAGGCTGCCTGGTTACTTCTTTTTATCGGGGCTGATGAGTGACTCCTCATCTCTGACACAACACCTGCTCTCCCGCGGTGTTGAATCCTGACGTATGGTCCCTCTTTACGATGTGGAGCCCGTGCAGTAGGCCACCCCTCCTAATGAGTACGCCCGCGAGCAAGTTTTATCGGTTCATGAAAATGTCAGAGGTTAATGTCATCATTTAGTGGGACAACCTTCCCATCGCAAGTCTGGGCAGTGGCTTTATTTGTGTTTGAAGAGGGAGAGAGAGAGCAGTAGATGTTGGAATGACATCTTGTGTGTAATTGTATTTGACAGATGCATTAAATTAGCCTTCCCAGGGCTTTTGGAATGCTGCCTCCAAGCTGTAAGTTTTACTTTTTCATTTGCAGGTGGCACGACACCATTGCATGTATATTTCATGGTTTGTGGAGAGAGAGAAATTCACCAACGAACATGTTTCGGCAACCTGCTCTTTCCCACATGGGCCCGTGGCCAGGATAAATCATCAGCATTTATGTTTTCAGTTAAAACTGTTAACAATTCAAAAATACCAAAAGCTCTTAGTGAGTTGGGGACCACCCTTTAGCCAGTCTGAGCAAGTTGGGAGCACGAACATATTCTTCTTTTTTTCCTTCCATGAGAGCATAGAGGCATCCAGTTTTGAGAACCTGTCTCACTGAGGAAGACAAGATTAAGGTGCTGTTTCTTTTTCACCTGATGCTGCTACAGAAAGCGTTGGAAGGCGTTTTGTCGGTAAACCTTGTAACTGAAAGAGACTTGTGCACACGTGAATCATTGCTACAGAACTTCCCATTTTGTTAAATAACATCCAGGATTCTAATTTAGTTTGGGTGTGTCCAGGTTTATTTGCCCTTACAAAGTCCTGTCCACAAGAATAAATTGCTTTTTGGGAGATGTCAAACTAGAAAATTAGCAGAAAGTATTTGCCACAAATGAACATATTCCAAATAAAGCCGGCAGTGCCTACAAACAAAATAATTATTAGCTTTAGGCGGCACATACGTTGCAGTGTAGATTACACAGCTTTCTCTGGGGACGTTTAGTGTTAGTGGTCACATATGTCGCTGTTTATTGACAATTAACGAAGGCGAAAGTCATGTTTTCTATTTCCCAGCCATGATTTACAATAGATTTCTTCTCTGGGTTAAGGATATATATATATTTTTTTCCCCGCTCTTTCATCTGCTTTTTTCTTCTTTGCTTTGTAAAATTTGGAATCAGTTAGGGGATAGACTTGTTAATAGTTGCCTTCATTAGTCTGTGACTAGCTGTTGCTATAAAGTAAACTTGTACAAGCTGCCTGAATCTTGGTCTGTAGAGACATAAGTATAACAACCAGTCCCCCCGACGGCTGTATTTGTGTAGCCGTGTGTGTGCACATCAGCAGACTGGTGGGGAGGCATTTTACTGTAGTAATTGTCTCTTTTTATGGTGCTGGGGAGGCAGCTCTTTTTCTGATTTGCATGATTTACGGAAGTGTTTATCTTGTGTGCAAACAGGAAGAATCATCTTGCTGTTGTGTAAGCGCCGCTCTTGATAAAGAGCTAATGTCTGCATCTTTCCATTTAGGAAATGTAGAGTGCACCTATGTCATATCGTGGGCTCTCAATCACATACACACACACGTTCACATGCACACATGTGCAGACTCACACATATGCACTCTCACACACGTGCACACATGCACACATGGAGCCCGGGGCTCAGCTGGTGCTTTGGGTGAGTTTGGGGCACTGGTCCGGGTCGGCCCTGGCAGCCCTAGCCCTCAGCTGCAGCTGAACCCTGGACTTCACAGTCTCATGGGACGATCATGGTCCATTGTCCTCGGAGCTGTGGGCAACCTCGTGTCCAGTGTCTCAAGGCACCGTTCTCACTTCAGGTGACAAAGTTTATGTCTCAGATGTCTCGCTGTTTCTCCTCAGTTGGGGTGAAAGCGTCCAGCTTTGTCTCAGGCCCCACCTGTGGCCGGGACGTGGCCGGGACGTGGACGGATGTGTCTGTCCTCCACATCTGAACTAAAGTGGAGTCTTATGATTCCCTCTCCCCACTTCCTCTTAGCGAAGAAGGAGGGTGTAGGTATCTGGGCAGCTGGGCGGTCGTGTCTGCCACACGTAGCCAATAACCTGAGCTGAATGTGAGTGCTCCTGGGCTATCAGCAGCAGGGGTGATGGCTGTGACGTGGGGAGTGGGGCCGCTGTGGACCCCGGTGCACACCTGGAGCTGCGTCTGGTCAGGTAAATTAGAATTGTTAACAGGAAGGACAAAGACAATCATTTCTAGATTAATGGCAATCGTCTGGCTTCATGACTGCTAAGTGCACACACTGTAACACAGGTAACAGGTTATTAATTCCGTGTACGTTTGGAGGAGCAAAGACAGCCCGGGTCTTACACGTGCCCAGAGCCCCCGCTGCCAGAAGCACTCTTGCCCTGTGAGGTGGGCTTCCAAGTTGCCGGGAAGGGGGTGAGGCCGCCTCCCAGAGCCTCTCCCACTAAGACCTGCTCCCCAGCCCCCCACTGTGCACAGGGTTCACTTTGCATGTCATTTGCATACAGCCATTTCCACTGTGGCGAGGTATGCACAAGCCTGCTCTGGGCTCCGGGGGGTGCCGGCTTGCGTTTGTGGAGTCTGTCTTTAGGGCATACTTCATTTCACTTAGAATAAATTATCATGCATTTATCATTCGTTAGCAGGCCATTAACACGAATGTAAACAAATGTGGGGCCCCTTTCTTCAGGAGGATTACGTTGTGAGGTGCTGGCCGAACTTACTGGCCGGCAGCCTGTACGTATTTTTTTTTAAAGATTTATTTTTATTGTTTTTTGACAGAGACAGAGAGACAGAGAGAAGGGGGGGGGCCCAGAGCCATCTCCATAGTTGTACATCATCAGTTTTCATCATGGTTTTGTTCCACACAGGTGGGCGGGGGCCGTGCAGGGCAGGAACGGGGCTGGGGGCCTCCTGCATGGGAAGCTCACTCCAGCTCAGCATGTGGGTCCACACGGGCCGGGGCCGGGACTTGACCCTCAGTCCCTGGGGCTGCAAAGCAGGGGCTTAACCCACTGAGCCATCCCAGCCAGCTTCCCCTGATTCAGATTTTAGAAAATGTACGTCCCATCTCTGACCCATGTCTCTGATGGTATTTTTCTGGGATGCTCTTCTTTCTGAGTTCTGGGGAACCGGTAAAACAGTGCACGTATGTATGTATTTCTCTTGGTACAGGAAACAATTTTCATGCAAAACCACCAAGGCTTTCCATCCCTCAGGGCCCCCTTTGTAGTAAATGTCATATGCGCGCGCGCGTGCGCGCACGCACGCACACACACACACACACACACACACACACTACCAGAAACAATGTAGCAATCACGTATTTACTGACCATCCCAATAAAGACATGTTAACAGTTTGTGGTTTTCTTTTTCTTTTCTTTAGACATTTTAAATAACGGAAAATAAAAAAGAGTGTTTCAGCTTTGTCAGTGGAGTAGATTAGAATTTCTGATGCCTGCACCATCCTTTTGTCTGCCAGTAATAATTGTTTTCTCAAATTCATCTGCCTGTTGGTTATTTTTGCTTGGTTTCCTTTCTTCCTTGGACCTCTAGAGATAAGTGTGGGTGACAGATGTGTTCTGTCCTTCTTGCCGATAACGATGCTAGCGGTATTTCACCCCTAAGTTGATGTTTGTGTCGTGTGGTAGGGCTTCAGTAGCTTCCAGGTTGAGAAAGTGAGAAGGGAGGTACCTGTCCTGCTAGGGGGGGGGACCCTTGTTTTTATTCTCCCTCTTTCTCCTCCTTTGGATCACAAATGCGTTTTCCTGGGGATAGCTCCTTGTTAACTTTTTGTAATCCATTAGACATGCATTTCTATTCTCGTCTTATATTTTTGCCAGAGTCCATTTTCGTATTACCTACAAACATTCCTTCTCTCCAGATTTCCCAATGCACTGACATAGGTTTTGTGCGGTATTTACTGTACATATTTAAATTCTCCGGGCATCTGTGTTTGTTTACACTCTCTCGTTTCTAACGTTCATCGCTGATATTTTCTGCTCCTCTTTGGTTGATTTGGGGAACTGGGAGCTAATCATGGTTTAGTCTTGGTCTTTCTAGAGGAGTCCCCTTTTTAAAAACGCACATTAGCTGTTGTTTTTCCTCAGAGCCTCAAACCCACTTTGTCCAGGAGCTGCACTGAGGTCAGTAGTGGTTCAAAAGCAAAAAGTACGGTGATGTTGTTGACTGTGTGTCCACATGGACATGTGTTAGAGCAGGACTCTCTGACTCCTCCACGTGGGGTGGCTGCAGGGAACCCCGACTCACCCACAGAGCCGCTCCCCAGGTGTCAGCCAGACTCTCACCCCCTGCTCCCCTTGGAAAGACTCACTGGCCGTCCCGGTGTGGATTTCCCTTTGACCCAAGATTGGCTTGCAGAGGTCGTCACGTTTCTAAATAGCGGCTTGTTGCTATTTTTTTTTTTCCTTCTTATTTTAGATTTAGACTAACATAATGCTACTAGATTGTGGTCCAGGTTTTTACTCTGTCCTATTTCTTCTTCAGAGATTTATTGATGTTTTGTGGACAATTTTTCTAAATGTTTTGGGACATTTGAATAAGCATAGTCTTCATAATATTTTAGTTTTATGGGTAGAGAAAGCTATTAATGGAACTAACTCACCCCCCTTCCCTTCCTTACTTCCTTCTTTCCCTCCTCCCTCCCTTCAGTATCTCTCATTTCTCTTGTGTGTGTCCAGTGTCTCCTCCTGTATTTGTCAACTTTTCCTTTTATATATTTCAACATATGCAATTCTGTTTTTAATATTTCACTGCTACCTAAGAAAGCCCTTATCAATATGCATGGTATCCGCATTGTATCATATTCATAGACTGACTTTCTTTGTCATGTTTAGTTCTCTTGATCTCGAATGTGACTTTTCCTCATATCACTGTTGCTGCCCGGCTTCCTCAAGGTCCTGTCTTTAGTTTCATCCCTTTGAAATTTCACATAGAGGCGATCTTGTTTACTGAGCCAGCCAGAGAATGTTTATCTCTCAGCAGTTGAGTGATGGTGATTTGGGGGCGGGGGGCGGGCCTGTATTTATTCTACGCCTGTTGTCTAGATCTACAGCTACTGAATTATCTTCCCATGACTTGAATGAAGGGTTGAGGTCATCAGGCAGAGATGGCAGGAGCCAATGGTGTTTTGTGTGTGACCGAGATGTGCTCTGCAATACCTGTGGGATTTAAAATCCCTTTATCCTTAACAGGAAGATCCAGCACGCGCCCAGTTCCTTGTGAACGCGAATCTAAGTCTCTGTTTTCTACACAGAGTCCTTTGTATGTTGTTGTGACATGGCATGAAATAGGAAAGTGTTTTTTTTTACATGTAAAATCTCTTGTTTTTTTTCACTGGACAGTTACTCTAAACACATAGAACAAAGCCCCTTGTTACCCAGGATCCTGTACGCACACACGCCTACAGCTTCTCAGGCTGGAACTTTCTCCGTTTCAGGAGAGGGCGTGTTCTGCGTGTCACACATGCCTGTCACTTAACCATGATCAGCCCCCCAACAGCCTCACCACACTCCGGCTCCCCTTTTAAACCGTTGACAAAGACCACTTGCTTCTTCAGTGTCTGGGTTTATAAACGTTCTGGGGAAGCCAAGCAGGTGACTGTTTTTTAACATGTTTTATGCCGTTATTAGAACAGCAAAGATTGTCAGTAGAAACATGTCTAAACTCGTTTAGTGTGTATTCATTTAACTGCGTGGAATCAGCCAAATTAAAGCCCAAAAAGGAAAAACAAAGAAGAAAACCAATAGCGACTGAAATCATGCAGGACACTTCTTGACCGTAATCCTACACTGGAGCCTTTCGATACATCTTTTAAGAAGCCGCTTACCCCACAGTGGGGCCTTGTGACTCCCGTGCCCGACAGTCCCTGTGGTGACGAGAAGGAAACAGTAGCAGGACCCCCCCAGCCCCCTCCCCCTCCCCCGGTGGTCGTCCATCCAGGAATCAGTCGAGTTGTGCTTTTGTTTTCTGCTCACAGCAAGTCACACATTTGCCATGAAGTCCGGATGGCCCTGAGAGGTCAGGTCACATGTCCCCAAAGCTTAGCACTAGACAGACCCCCCCCCCCCCCCAGGAACGTAAGGTGGGTCCTCTTTCCTGTGTTCGGCAGAGCAGCGAGGAGGTCCCCGATGTGCAGCAAACACAAGTGCAGAGCACAAGGGGGTCTGTGCTAACTCTGCTGATGGCTGTTAGGACTATTTGCTGTTCACATTGGTTTTTTTTTCCAGCTGAGGTTACAGGCATCATTGGCTAAAAGACTCCAAGCTGGACTGACATTGAGAGACTCATTTGGTAATTAGATTTTGAAAAATCATAACCTTGGTTCTTAGAAACGTGAGGGGAGACACAGATCACTCGCCGTGGAGGTTCCTTCTGCCGATTCCTTTTAAGGAATAAGATGCTTGTGATCGGTGGGAAGAAAGCATCTAAATTAAAAAAAACATATTTTTGTATTCTAAAGTGGTTGGAGCTCAAGGCAATGACAGTTTCAAAAGCCATTTAAAACCATGTTTGACTGCCTCTGTTGCTTAACAGTGAGAGAATGAATAGCTTTATTTTTCTCCACTACTTGGCTCTAGAAACAATGTTTCATTTTCAAAATGTTGAAACAGATTACATAGTCTTATAAGCTATCCGGAATGCTCTGCAGCGATGACTTGTTAAAGGGCAGTTTCTCTTTTGTTGTCAGTCTGTAGGTACAGTTCCATGAGTTTTGTTCCCATTTTATTTTAAAAAAAACCTTTTTTGGAGGTTATCTTATTTATTTATTTTATGTTATTTTTTATTACATTTTGTGGGTGACATTGGTAAGTAAAGCTACATAGGTTCCAGGTGTACAGTTGTGAATACATTGTCTATGTGTTGCATTGGGTGCTCACCACCCAGAATCGCTTCTCTTTCCATCGCCATGTATTTGATGCCCCCTCCACCTGCCCACTTACCCTCAGGTAACCAGTCAACGAGCGTCCGTGTCCATGATTTTTTGCTTGTTAGTTTGTCTTATTCATTTGTTGCTCTCAGCTTTATATCTCACATGTGAGTGAAGTCATATGGTTCTTGGTTCTTCCTCTCTGGAGTATTTCACTTAGCTTGACGATTTCAAGGTTCATCCGTGTTGTCACAAAGGGCAGAATTTTCAGACCTTTCTTCCTGAAGCAGCTCACATAAAAGATGTAAGCCTCTGTGATGCTAATGAGATCGGACCCGCTGATTGCGCCTTCTTCTTGACCACACATTGCTAATCTGATTGTGTCTTACTGGGCATCATTCTGCACGCTCTTGAAATTGAAGACATGTATGTGATTTACATGCAACTTACAACACCTCCCATGGAGAGGGAGGGAAAGAGGAATGTCGTCAGAATGTTGAGATCAGAAGGGAAGTGTTAGATGGAAGGCCTCTCTGACTAGTTTAGACTTTTTTTTTTCCCCATTGAAAACGAATTCAGAATTTCATAAATTGAGGTAATCTGAACATTTGCCAAGTTCTTACGATGCAATTCAACCAGTGTCTGCTAAGCACCTTCTTGGTCCAGGACCTGTGCTTGCTGTGGGGGCTACGAGATGTGTTACAGCTGCGATACCATTGCCCATGTGAAAGGTAGATGGTGTGCTCACCTGTGGGGGTTAGACGTTGGCGTCCCGATACGCTGCCCATGACAGGAAGACTCATTCCATGTCTTAGTGGGTGTTGACTGGTTGTTGAGAAGTTTCCATGGCTACCAGATTTTGTGCTGACAAATGTAAAAATACAGAAGACATCCCTGGTTCTTCTCAAAGCATTTGTCCCCTGCACCCTCCTCCCACCAGTCATCCAAAAGCTCTCTCAAAGCATAAACATCCGAGGGTTGCAGGTTCTTCATGAAAACCCTCCCCTGCTCTGCAATCACTTTGGGAACAAGACCCAATTGGCGGGAGTCGCTGTCTGTGGTTTCTGACTCCTTTGTGTGTCTCAGCCACATGCCCGTCACTCACAGGGCCCCGCCTCCCCACTCTCCTGTCTGTCCCCACAGACGCCTCTTTGTGCTTCTGTCCAACTGGGAAGCTCTGCCCCCGGGGTCCAGCCACTGCTCGGCTCCTTGTCCTTGGCAACGAGAGCCACCGGCTCAGAGAGCAGGGGGCCTGTCGGCCTCTCCGGCATCACATCGTTCTGCCATCTGCCCGTCCCATTCGGACACCCCCGACCTCATTCTTCACGGTTGTTCTGCAGCCTCTTTTCTGTCGTGTGACAGTGTGAATCCGTGCGGCTGGGCGTGGAGCGTCCACAGCGAACTTCAAATCCATGTGTTTCTCGTAGAACAGATGAGACTCGGATGCTCTGCTGGAATGATGCAATAAACAGAATCAATAAAATAAGCGGCACGGTGTGTCTGGCAGCCCAGTCAATGAAAATTAAGTTCATTTCCGACGGTGGGAGATGTCAGGAGCGCTGAAAGCTGGGGGCACCGGGTGCGGCTCCTGTACCCCAGGGGCCCTGCCTCGCGGAGACCCAGCGAAGCGGAATCTGTTAATCTCCTGGCCATTCAGAGCCCCCTGTGCCGAGCCTCCTGCTGAGGCAGGAAGACGTGCTGGGGGAGGTCTGCTCGCACGCGACCCCTCGGCCGCCAGCACTTGTCCCTCTGCACACGTGGGATCCACGCATTCCCCACGACTCGTGTTGTATGTCGGTGCGTGTGTTTTCGTAATGTCTTTTCCTCTTTCAAACTTGGCTCAGCTTCTTCTGAGCTAGCAGCTGCTCCAACTTTAGAAGCGTAAGCGCCAGTTTTCAGTTTTTCTCTCCAGCTCTTACAAGAGACCCCAACCTATAATAGAAAGAAAGTGGGGTGCCCCTTCCCACATGGCAGCTGCCGCAGCTAAGTGCTGAAGACAGGTGGGGGGTGGGGGAGCTCAAACCACGGAGCTTCCCTCTTGCAGAGCGTGGCTGCCCCTCCTCTTCTTAGCAGGACACCCATCCCACCCTGAAATCATCAAACCACAGTCACCTCCCCGAGGCCCCATGTCAAATGCCATCATGTAGGGGGTTAGAGCTTCAATACCTGCACTGAGGGTGGGCAGAATTCAGAGGCAAAGGGTAGACAGAAGCTGAGAAAAAAAGTTGAACTCTGGGAAGCCAGGACGGTTCAGGAGGTGGAGTGCTCGTTTGCAGCCCTGGGGTTTAAGGATTGAGTCCCAGCTCCGGCCCGTGAGGACCCATATGCTGAACTGGGGTGTGCTTCCCATGCAGGAGGCCCCCAGTTTGGTTCTCGCTCCCGATTCAGCCCTTGGCTCAAGGGGGCGTGCCTCCCATGCAGGAGGCCCCCAGCCCAGTTCCCGCCCTGCAGCCCCTGCCCACCTGTGTGGAATGAAATCATGTCGGAAAACTGATGACGTGCAACTATAGAGACTACTCTGGGCCCTCCCCCTTCTCTCTGTCTCTCTCTGTTTCTTTCTGTCAAAAAACAATTAAAATAAATATTAAAAAAGAGAAAGTCGACTGGGTTGGTCTGGCTGAAAGGTGGTGTGGTCATTTGGAATGTTGTGCCTGGATGAGCGACTTACAGGATGATTCGTGACCCCCTCTTGCCTGACACGCAGGTCTTTGCTGAACTGAATGGCACACCAGCGAGCCACCGTTTAATAACCGGGTGTTAAGCATTTCCAATATTCCTGCAGCCTACACGCTGGGCTTCCTGCCATCTGCTGACCTCCAATGCTGAGCTTTTGACTCAAACCAGAATATACAAAATTTGGTCCAAATGCCAACGGCTATCGGAATTTGAATGTAAAAAAGACCCTTTTCTCCTAACTGCACTCACCTTCCACACTCGCTCTGCACATCGGGCCTTATGATAAAGCTATGCAAACTGGAATATAGTTCTGGTCCAGCCGCACTTGACCCGTGACCATGTGTAGGAAAAGGGCAGCTCATGGAGCTGCTCTGAGAAGAGCAGTGTCTCATCAGCTAAGTTCTTTGCAGAAAACAGATCATAGCTATGACTGTATCGTCGACCATTTGCACCTCCCAGCATGGGGTGTTTTAGCATTTGCTACCCCTGTGGACCCTCTGAGGCAGCCTGGGAGTTGTGTGTCACTGTGAACTCTGAACGGAACCAGAGTGCGTGAGGGAAATTTGGAAACAGATCCATGAGTCTATTGTGTCTGTTCTTCCCAGAAAGCTTGCACATCTGTCTTCACCTCCCAGAGCTTCAAGGGACTTAGGAACTGGTTACTGTCCCAGAGAAGCGGGACACTGTGTGCTTTAGCCAGGACCTGGCATCCCTACCAGAGTGACCTCGCAGATAACAGAAACCAACACACAGGAGCCCAGCTCCACACATGTGATTTGGGGTTTAGCTTGAACAGGAACTCCGTTAATCTGTGGAGGCCCCTGGCTCTTGGTTGGAATTTTGGGAGGAAAAAAATGCAGCAAGGTCCCATTTCCCGGCCTCCCTTGCAGCTATGGGAAGCCATGTGACTCATGTCTGGCCACTCAGATGTGAGCCCAAGTGAGGGCCATGGATTTGTGAACCGAAGCATGAGCCCCACCTGACCTCCCTTTCCCTCATGTCTGGGGCACAGGCAGGGTACTGGGGATGAAGCCAGGCATGGATTGATGAGTTTGGCAAGTAACATGCCACCGAATTCTCACAGTATCTCACTGAGACAGGTACTATTTGTATCCCATTTTTGCCAGTGAAGAACAAAGGCACAGAGAGGTTGGCTGACTTGCCCAAGGTCACACAGCTAAAGAGCAGTGGAAGCAAAATTCAGATACAGAGTGTCCACCCACAGAGCCCAGGGTCTGATGTATGCTACATGCTTCCACATAGTCTTATGGGGACAGGAGGGTGATGCTAGCGCCTCTTCATGAATGCCCCTCTGCCACGTCCTTGTGTTGTGTTCAGAAAGGATATGAACATTTTCATCTTGTTCTGTTTTAAATTCAGGAAGAGCTCCCTTCCCTAGTGCGGATGTGACACAGCTAATTGCCCACCAGGATCCTTTCTCACCTTCTCCCTTTAGCAATGCAACTCCCAATTTTAGCGCATGGATACCCAGCTAAAGCCCATGTTTTCTGGCCTCCAGTGTGGCTCAGTGAGGGCGTGTGACTCAGCTCTTGCCAGTGAGATAAGAGAAGTGGTTCATTTAATGATTGAGCCTTTCCTTTAAAAAAAAAAAAAAGAAAGCTTCCTGAATCTTTGCGTCCCAATGCTGGGATATAGATGTGACAGTGGGAACTGAAGCAGCCACTTTGGACCCAGGGTTGGAAGCCACATAGTTAGAGCTTCAGAACCGCCTCCTAGCTCAGGACTCCCGTGTGCCTTTACTGGGGTCAATTTTTACGGTTTCCCAACTCTTACACTCGTGCTTCTGGGGGCCACTATTTTTATGGTATCCCAACTCATACACTCACAAACAGGCCTTGTATCTGGCCATCCTCAGGTTTTTCTCAGGTTGCTGTGTAAAGTCTGTCTCATTCCGTGCTTGAAACTATTTCTATGACGCACAAGTCAAGAATATGGTGACGCTTCCCATGGGTTAATACAAACGAACTGCTTCAACATGTACAGGTAAAGGGCCCTCAAAAACCCAACGCCAAAGGTGACAATTTTTTTATGTGTTGGGACCTTTAAGAGCTTAAAACCAAACCCTGCTCTTGGCACGCTGTAGATTTGGAAATGTCATTAAGCTTTGTCATTCTCTGTGCACTCCCATCAGAGCCCAGGCTGCCGCTTCCTGCCGGGAGGGGAGGCCCTGGCCCCCCGACGACCCTCTGCGTTGCTTGTGCAGAGAGCCGTTCCCAACAGCAGCTGTTCCCGGAACATCGCGAAGTCCCCTGTTAATCAGTTTCTCCTTAGAAACACGGCCATTAACACCCTTTGCTGTAGATCAAAGAGTGATTCCAGCCACTGTTTCAATTTTCTCTTCAATTTAATGATGATGAAAGGTCCCGGATTAATAGCCTGAAGGCCCTTTTTAGTTATTGATCTGCAGAGCAGGTACTGGGGCTTGTGCGAGCTCGACATTCCGTCGTCACAGCCTCTGCCAGCAGCTCCGCTCGCTGGGTAATTTCCCCCCTTCCCACATGGCTCATAAATTCAAATGGCTGCGGAGCCCAGCTAGTGGGCGGGATGTCAGTGAGGCCGGCCAGGTGGGAGCAGTGTCTCCATGGAGACGCCGTAGCTTGGTCTCGATGGTCACCGTGTGGGAATGTGGACCCTGGGCCTCTGGCCCTTGCTCTCTGTTACAGGAAGGCACGCATTCAGGTTTTTATGAGAAACCTCCGACTGCTAAAGGTTAATAACTGATTTTCATAATAGATTTTAAAACATTTTGGGCCAAAGCAGTAACCCGTGAGCTGCATGAAAGCCCCGGGCTGCCTCTTTCAGACCTATCTGCTGGTCTGCCTGTGCCGATGAGCAGTGACAGCTCACAATAAGGCCTCGCGCACAGTAGGGCTAGGTGGTTGCACATGCACAGTAGTGCTGGGTTGGTTCCGCATGCTTGGCAGGGCTGGGTGGTTGTGTGCATGGCAGGGCTGGGTGGTTGCGTGCTTGGCAGGGCTGGGTGGTTGCTTGTGGAATTGAACCACATCTTTCCAGGGAGAACGGATAAGTGGCTGCTGAAAGTCACAGAGGCCGTGAGGCCCCAGGCCCGGGCTGGGGGAGATGTGTCTCTGCCAATTGAAGCCGGGCTTGTGCGAGGACCAGGAATGAGCAGAATGATCTCAGGATGGGGGAGGGGCCCAAGCTAGCCCCGCCCCTGCCCCTCTGGCGGCGGTGCCCCAGGATTCCACAGTGTGGACGCCCAAGAGCCAAGTTCACTGAGTGTGATGACGTGCTTTTGTTATTTTTACATTTATTTTCTTGTTAACGTTGGTCTGTTTTAGGAGAGTTCATAGCAGGCAGAACTGGGATGTAGAGAGAAAGGCGGAGGGGAGAAAACCGCTCCGTATTTCAGCATCTGCCTATTGTGGCTGTTAGCATTTGGGTGACGACCTCTGTCATGTTTCCCTATCATATTTATGGATTTTTATTTATCTGGGATCAGGAACACTTATGCACTTGTCGTTTCGTGTAAGCACTTCGACGTACCTCTTGGAGATAAGATAAGCTCTTGGTGGTAACAAGAAAGTCCTGAGTGTTAGCAGTTCTGCACGGCAGGTGGTGCATCCCCATCAAGCAGTGCCCCCCGTGCAGTGTTCCTGGCTGAAGGCTCATCTCGAGAGGAATGCTGCTCTGACCCAGGTGTGCAGGCTGCTTGCTCCACGTGTGGATCCTTCTAGAACATGTGGCTTTCGGGACCGATGGGAACAGGGAGGGCAGAGCTGGAGGTTCAGAAGGAGATGGTTTCAGGGCCGTGTTGGGAACTCGCTCGATAAGCACTTTTGCCCATTCTGTTGACTAAGACTCGGTCCCATGAACCCATCCGAGTACCAGGGAGACTTCCTGTGCTTCCACAGCCAGACAGCCGGCGCGAGGCTTCCCATGTGTTCTGAGAATCTGGTTGGGATGGTGTGTTGTGTGTTCTCCCGTCAGCTTGTTTACCGGAAAGTGACTGTGGGGCTCATGTTACAGGGTCGCCATCGTGCGTCGGTCACTACGCCAGGGGCTCACGGTGTCTGGTGTTTCCTTCAGGATAAACTGTAGGTTCATAGAAACAGTAGCTGGGATTTAATTCTGAGGTGTGCCTGGAGCTGCTCGCTCACTCACTGCAGGTGTCTGTTAGGACCGGGTGGCAGGGGACGTGGGGTGTTTGGGGAGCACTGTGCTGCACCCGGCGACCGGGCATAACAGGAAGCAGGCTCCCCAACTCCTGCTGTGTGTTGGCTGCCAGGTGGCACTCGGGTGCGTGGGGGGTGGGGTACACAGTGCAGGCACGCTGGCCCTCACCAGGAGGCAGCGTCTCCCCGTGTCCCTGACCCCGATACCTAGTCATCGGAAGCGGGGACTCAGCCCTGAAGAGGAGGAAGGAGGAGGGAGAGACACAGGCTTTGAGACGAGGAGGTGGCTGGTGCCACGAACAGCACAGGGATCGCAGCAGGTCATGGTGGAAGAGGGGGGACAGCGGGTGAGTCTCCCATGCTGTGGGGGGGCCCTGTGGCGTCTTGTCAGCGGAGCTGGGGTCTGACCATGTTTGCATGAAAGAGAAGCAAATGGAAAGATCCCTCCTGCTGCCCTGAGCCTGTCGGGAAGGACAGATGCGGGGGGGCCTGGACTTGGGTGGTGGCACCGGCAAGGGGGGGCAGATAAGAGGACCTGGCAAGTGAACGACGTGAGGTGGGAGGAAAAGGAAGGGACAGCCCCGCCCCCCCAGCCCTGCCGAGGGTGCAGGTGGCCGCGCCAGTGGCCGGGCCTGGCTCTGGCTGCTCGGAGCTGGGGTGCCCGTGAGGCGCAGCCGTGGGGGGCTGGTGCGGAGGCGGTTACACGGGATGGGCTGCTGCTCGCTGGGGGGGTTTTGGCTGAGAACACGGATGTTTGAGTCACTGGCATATAGGTGGTATTTGAATCCACACACACAGTGAGAACAAGCTCCGCCGTCAGCCTGTGTGCTGTGACCCCTCTGCAAACGCCTGCATTGAAGACAGAGGAAGCCAAGCCGCCTCCTGACAGATGACTTCCTGTTACCAAAGCCCACCGTCCCGTGGGCGCTGGCTCTGCTTGAGATGACTGGCGGTCTGCACACTGTGGGGCTAAAGGTTGTCTGTGATGTGCAGAGTTTCAGGTGCAACATGTGATGACAAGGGAAAAATGGGTGACACCCCTGGATCCCGGGACCCTGGCCTGAGCTCATGTTCGTTTTCATCATGTCATCGGCTTTCTTTCTTTTTTTCAGATTTATTTTATTGTTTTTTCTTTTTAAAGATTTATTTTATTGTTTTTGACAGAGAGAGAGAAAGAGAAGGGGGAGGGCCCAGAGCCATCTCCATAGTTGTATATCATCAGTTTTCAACATGGTTTGGTTTCACACGGGTGGGCGGGGGCTGCACAGGGTGAAAACCAAACTGGGGGTCTCCAGCGTGGGAAGCTCACCCCAGTTCAGCACATGGGTCCACATGGACCAGGGCTGGGACTCGATCCTTGGTCCCCAGGGCTGCAAAGCGAGTGCTGAACCCGCTGAGCCACCCCAGCTTCCCAGGCTTGCTTCTAATGGAGGCTTCACGTTGTATCTGCAGTCACAGGACCCTGCACCCATCTATTAGGAGTGGGGGTGGGGTCAGCTGGAAGAGTCGGGGAGGAAGGTCAAGGTTGGGGAGCGAGGGAGAGAGCATGGGGGGACACAGCGCCTTCCCCTGGGAAGGGGGCGTAGGGCCCCACGATTCACGCCTGAAGGGAGGCCACGGGTGTTGACGGCGTGAACCCCGTGGGCGTGAGTGAGACGACCACTGGAGCTTAGTTCCTGGGGCACCAAATTAGATAATTCCCGAGAGCACGTCTTCATCCCGGTTTTCCTTTCACAGTTTATTTTTTATGATGGCGAAGTGCCCATCACGTGGAATTTTCCATCAAAACCGCTGTTAAGGGGACTGCTCAGTGGCGTGAAAACATTCACGCCATTGGGCAGCCACCCCCACTTCATCCCCAGAACATTCTCATCTTCCCAAATGGAACTTCTGTCCCCATTAAACTCCCTCCCCGCCCCCTCCCCAGTGCCGTCCCCTCTATGCCGTGCTCGGTGTCTCTGTTAGATTCCTCCTGAAAGGGGACTCACACAGGATCTGTCCTCGTCCTACTGAGGGAGGCACACATGTCCCCAAAGCCAGAGGGGCCGCTGGCTGTAGTGCTGTGTGGACACGTGTGTCCTGTGGCTGGCACACGTGACATTGTGCATGTGCCTGCCGGCGTCTGGACGTAGCCTCATCACCAGGGAGTTTTCCTCATGGGTTTCAGGTGGGGGAGACCGGGCCTTTGTCTCCACCACACAATCATTCCTGCAGCAGAACCTGGCGGGGAACACACTCTGTCCGTCTTGGAAGTCACTGACCTTCAGAGTTGTCACCTCGGTTTTCAAAGTCCCCAACTTAGCTGCAGACACGTCACCAATTGGTTTTGACACCCAGGATTCCACACAGAAACATGGGGCATGGATCCCATCTGCTCTGGGACTTCTGCTCCCCCACCCCCAAGCCTCCCTTGGAGCAGAATCAAGCTCGCCACTGGTTTCCTTCATCTCTGTACCTTGTCCTCCAACCAGAAAGTTATTCTCGAAGCATTTGAATCATGTACATATTCTTAGACATCTGTTGTGTGGGGCTGGGGGGATCCTGGCTTTTCGAATGCAAAAGCCAAGGGCTTGCTTTTATTCTTGGCCTTGCTGCTGTATCATAAGGGGGATCTGAGGTCTGGGAGTATCAGGGCGTGATGGAGGGACAGTGGGGGAGGGGCGTCAGGAGAAGGAACAAAGTTGAAGGTTATGACAAAGATAAAAGAATTATGGGCGGGGGGGCAAGTAAGAGTTAAAATATTTTCTCACCACAGTTAGCACAGATCTTTGCTCACATCGAGACTCATAAGTAGTCACTGAGTGGACAAGAGTGCCTCGTATAATAGATAACACACAGGAAATGTGCCATTTTAATTTCCTTTCATTGAAATTGATAGATTTTAAGTGTGTCATTTTCAGTGCTTGCTGAATATCATGTGATTGCATGTGATTGCATCTGTCTTTTTTCAATTAACTTGTCAGTCTACCTTTTCTTTTTTCAGGAAAAGAAGGCATTTCAAATGATTCTAAATTGTTTAAGTAAATGTGCTTACTGATTTGTGAAAGTCCACAATTTGGTCTGAAATGTTGTTACTAGAATCTCTCTGTAATTTAGAGAACATTTGGAAGGCCTATAAAAAACAATTCTTACTTTAATCAATTGGCTTAAGTTTAGGGGAAAAGGTTCTTGCTGATTCCTTTCCGGTCTGAATAATGCACGAGCGACAGGGTTGAAAGGGCTTCGCACATTCCACCACATGCTGTGGAATTTCTTGCTGTTGCAGCCCTGCGGCACTTTCTGGACGTGCATGATGAAAAGTGAAACCCGTGGGATGTTCAGCCTGGGAGGTTCTGATGTTAACATGGGCACAGATCAAAGAGACTTAGGAAGGATTTCATCCTTAAAATCTGAGCATGGCTGCACTGTCAGGAATGGTTTACAGAGAAGCGACGTTCAAACCATCTCTAGTGCTTTGAGAGATAAATCCCCTTTTATTTGCCCTGAGCAGGTCTGATCGAGAAGAGACAAGCCTGCACTTTGGTCCTGCAAGTTACCACAAAATGTAACATACTGACCCACAGGGCAAATGTAATGTAACATACTCACCCACAGGGGTGATATAATGTAACGTATTCACCCACAGGCTTGATACAATGTAACATACTCACCCATAGGCTTGATATAATGCAACGTGCTTACCCACAGGGCAGGTATAATGTAACATATTTACCCACAGGGCAGTTATAATGTAATGCCCTCTGAGTGCCACCCCCACCCCTCCCCCCCGAGTCACCAACCTGGGAGCTCTTAGAATCAGATCACGTCGAGAATTTTGGAGGCATCATTGTGCAGGTGCAGCTGATTAAATCATTGGCTGTTGGTGACTGATTCAGCCTCCAGCCCCTGTCCCCTCCTGGGAGGTTGTGTGTGTGGGGGGGAGGGGGTTTGACAGTTCCCGCCCCTAATCACATGGTTGGCTTCCCAGCCAAATTGGCCCCCCTCCTCAGTGCTCCCCAGAAGTTGCCACATTAACGGAAAAGACACTTTGATTGCTCTCATCTCTGGAAATACCAAGGGTTCTAGGACCTCAGTGACTAAAGAGGGGGCAGAGAGCAAATACGCATGTCTTCCTGTAAATCATGTATGTCACATGTCTCACTGAAAGTCATGTATGTCGCATGTCTTCCTGTAAATCATGCATGTCGTGTGTCTTACTGTAAATCATGCATGTCGTGTGTCTTGCTGTAAATCATGCATGTCTTGCTGCAAATCATGTATGTTGCACGTCTTACTGTAAATCATGTATGTTGTGTGTCTTGCTGTCAATTATGTATGTCATGTGTCTTGCTGTAAATCATGTATGTTGCATTCTTGATGTAAATCATGCATGTCGCATGTCTTGCTGTAAATCACATATGTCGCGTGTCTTACTGTAAATCACATATGTCGTGTGTCTTGCTATAAGTCATGTATGGCGCGTGTCTTACTGTAAATCAGCATGTCACAGTGACCAAGCCCCATCTCCCTCTAAAACCTCCTAGATCTGAGTTTGGGCAACTCGGTCCCTCCAGCTCGCAGCCCAAGAGCCCTGCGTCCTCGATCTGCAGGCAGAAGCCTCAGGGTGAATTGTTAGAGGGTCTTCACGTTCTAGGCAGCATGAAGGCTAATTGGCTAGAGCCTCTCAGGGCCCAGGGGGAGGGCCGCCGTCCCCAGGGCCCTGATGCAGGGGTGCGTGCTGTGCAGGCTCATCCCTCTGCAGCTCCTGCCACATGGCACCCACGGAATCAGGGGAGGGCAGTGGTATTCACAAAGGGCCATTTGACTCAGTTCCTGGAGTCTCTTAGATTTGGTCTTGTGAGTTATCTTTCAATGGTAATACATATACATTGAGGGGTGTGTGTGTGTACACGCGCCGGCACGCATTATAAACATAAACATTTAAGACATAACCAAAACTGAACCCCTTATTGACATTTCTTCATTTATTAAATATTGAACTCATCTGGGTTTTCTTCCACGCCTGAGAGGCTGGGCATATAACCTATTAAAAAAAAATCTTTACAGTAGTGTGAGGGGTTGGGGGCGGAGAGGTTACAAGTTGCTGTTTCTCTTGTTGGGGAGGAAAGTTTTTCCTCTACCCTTCTGGGTTCTTCGGGCTGGTCTGGACATTCAGTGGACATGAGAGTGATTAACAGGAGAAAGTAGCAAAGGTCTGCATTCCATGGGGAGCAGCACAACGCTCTCTGCAGACGGAGCAAATGGCAGATGCAAAAGCCCAGCGATGAGGCTAGATGGAGGGTGAAATAGGGGCAGTTGGGCCAGGGCAGCTGCAGTGGGGACTTGGGCACTCTCTCAGAAGAGGCTGACGAGCCTCTGGGCTCTGTGAGCTGACGTAGGGCTCACCAAGCCCACACCGGCTGCTGCGTGGGCACAGGGGCTGGGCAGGAGAGTAGCTAAGAGGTGCTGCAGCCCTGTGGGTGGGAGGAGGGAGTGGCGTTTGGCTTTTTTCAGAGGTGGAGCCGACAGAATCAGGCAACATACTGGACAAGGAGCACGGAACAGAGAAGGGTCCATGATGGTCCCCGAGCAGGGAGAGTTCTGTCTACTGCACGGGGGACGGTGGAGAAGTGGACTCAGAAGTGCATTGTCCTGTTCCCTTACTTGTGGGTCCCCACCACCCTGGGGGGCATCTTTAGGGCATAAAACCTCTCCCTTCACCCGACCCTGGGAGCTCCTCAGTAAAGGATTAAATTCGTGATGAAATCTCTCTGCTTCTAGCCAGAATGGCTTATGTGTATGTGGGGGGGGAAAGTGTTTCTTTATTGAGAGAATAAAAATAGAACGCTCTTTGTTTAATACTACAAAGCGAGGCAGCCCACCCCCCCACCCCCACACCTTGCGATTCTTCTCGGGTCCTGAGTGCTGAACGCATCTGAATCTGATGACATCTCCCCATCTCCAGCCCCACTGCCCTGTGCCGCACAGTGTCATCCTTTTCCTTCATCGGGGTCCCTCTGGTTCTGCTCCTGGCCCCTGACAACTCCCCCCGCAGCCCCTCACAGCGGCAACAGTGTGATTTTTAAATGCAAATGAACCCGCACCACTCTGCAATTTAAAACCCTCTGCTAACTTCCTGCAGGAAAGTCAGCGGTCACGGGGCTGAGACAGGTCTGCACCAGACACGGGCAGGGAGCGTGCGTCCTGACGGGGCACCCGGGAGCGTGCATCCTGACGGGCAGGGAGCGTGCATCCTGACGGGTTCTGGGGGAGTCAAGGCCACAGGCACCCCGGGAGTAGCAGCTTCTCGTGCAACATGTTCCGGTCCTTGGGGTGTGTTTTCTGCAACTAACTGTGCAGGGAGCAAAGCCTTCATTGTTTAAGGACCCAGGAGGGAGGCGTTTTCTGCATCGTCACTGAAACTTTTCAGTATCTGAACCTTAAGATTTTTTCTTGGACGTCATTGCTACGTGCCTGCCGCAGGGCGCTTACTGTAGTGAGGAGCACACAATCATTTCACATTCTCTTACTTGGTCTGATGGCTGATTCCGCGTGTTGGCGGCACTGGGCTGAGAGGTGCCCAGATTGCTGCTAAAACAGGGTTTCTGGCCGTGTCTGGAAGAGATTAGGTTTTGGATGAGTGAGCTGAGTGAGGAAAGCAGGTGCCCCAGCCCCGGTGTGGGCACCACCCAGTCCTTTCAGGGCCTGAACAGAACCAAAAGGCAGATTTTTCCAGTGGGTAAAGAAAGAGGTGGTGAGCAAGCCAGTCAATGAGGGATTTTTCTATTCGTGCCTTAATCTGCACTGTTATGGCAGGTACGTGGAGTCTTTGAAAGCCAGGACCGTTTTATTCCTGTCGTCACGATTGGGTGTCATTCACACACTCGGCATGGTCAAGAGCAATGCAGGAGTTTATACCCGGGACGATTACCATTCCCGCAGCCACTGGGAGAGAAATGCACACATGTCGTCAGGAGAGGCTGAGCTTCCAGTGTAGAAAGTGAACCTTCAGACACAGGCCCTCATGCATCTGAGTCTCCAGGGCCCAGAATGCTTCCTGGTACTTATTACAATAACTACAGAAGGCATGGGTGTTTGCTGAATGAATTGCAGACATATTTGTAAAATATAAAGACCCAGATATCGTACAACTTAAACTATGGAAGTCGCAAGATTCTCCTGCCTTATTGCATGAGTGGAAATCCTGGAAGGAAATGGATACAATGTCCCAAAAGGGTGATGGCGGGGAGGTTGGGGACGGGACTAATTACAGAGGAGTGACCTCCCCGCCTGCCTGGGCTCAGGGAAGCCCTGTAGAGGCCACATGATCATCCGAAGGAAACTAGCTCTCCTGCCACGCGCCAGTCACCCCGTTACTTTGGGATTTAAAACCCTAGGTGCTTCTGCTCTAGAGGAGGGTGGTGACCTGGGCCTGCCCTTCTGATAAAAGTCACAACCAGGGAGACTGGCCCCCCTCCCCCCAAGGACAGCCCTTCCGCATTCTAGCTCCTTCAGTTGTCGGCAGAGTTTACGACACTTGACTGTTTCCAGGTTGTGCTACAATGTATTGGGATTTCCTTTTGCACTTCTGGCTTGTTAAGTACAAGGCTACATATCAAAGGCATGATACACATTGTTGCTGTGTTCACACAGACAACCCTCCCCCTTCTCTCTTTCTCCCCTCCCCCCCTTACCCCCTCTTTCTCCTGCAATCACTCCAACTCCACCTGTGTGTTTGGGGGGGAGGGCTTCTGTTAAGGTGGACAGTGGTTATTTTAATTCCATTTAGTACACAGCCAGGGCAAACATGGCCACTTAGGCTTAGCAGCAAGCTCTCTAATCTTATTGATTTTTCCTGGTATTCAGTAGACTGTTAGAGCAGAGCCCATTTAAGTAAGATTTTGGAAAATGAATGGAGGAGTCATTTAATCTGCTTAGCTTGTTCCCTAATAGCCAATCAATACAGAGCATTATTGGCCACAGAAACACCATAGACTGTGTTTCCTGATGGATGACCCTTATAGATCTTCAGGAGGCAACAGATTGGTTTTGTTTTTGTTTTTTTAATTTCAGTTTTGTTAGTGGGAGTCTTTGTGACGTTGTCACAATGACTACACATCAGAGAGACGAACAAAGACCGGTGGGTACTGATTTTTCACCCCGTACGTCAGCAGCTCTCCTGGGCCCCCCAAGACCGTGGTGATGGTTTGCAGTGTTGATCTTTGGATTGTTCCCTTTTGTGCTATTTGTACTGTATTTGCTCCCAATTCTTTTATGGTGGAAATTTCTAGATCCTTTGCATTTTGAGCAGATGCTGCAAATTCAAATTCCATGTAGGCCAGTGATGAACTCTACATGAGTGAAAATGGGCGACTAGAAGGCGAGAAGAACTGTGTGAAGCAAGTGACAGGCGGGGCTGGATACAGCGGCTGGGAGGCTGCAGGGAGCGGCGTGGACTGTGGAGAAGGAAGAGCTGCACACCCTGCGGGGGCTGAGGCTGCCGCTCGTGGGCTAGTGGGGCTCAGTGGGGCCTGAGTTCAGAGATCCCACACCTTCCAGTAGCTTGAGGGCTACAAGGTGCCCACATTTCCACGGGGGGCTTCACAAGGGTCCCTCATGGTCGGCAAATGAGGGACATGGGAAGGCCATCTGGCAGCGTGTGGGGACGTGGTTGTCACACTTGGATGGAGAGCAGGGCTGTAGAGCCCCATCCCCCACACAGGGCAGCCCCAAATCTGGGAGCTGCGGCATCAGTGCTGCCGAGGAGGGCACAGAGCCAACCCGGGGCCCCCAGGGCTCCCGCTAACACGCCCAGGGCTCCCACTAACTCGCCCAGGACTCCCGCTAACACCCAGGGCTCCCACTAACATGCCCAGGGCTCCCGCTAACACACCCAGGGCTCCTGCTAACATGCCCAGGGCAACTGCTAACACGCCCAGGGCTCCCGCTAACACACCCAGGGCACCCGCTAACACCCAGGGCTCTTGCTAACACTCCCAGGGCAACTGCTAACACACCCAGGGCTCCCGCTAACACGCCCAGGGCTCCCGCTAACATGCCCAGTGCAACTGCTAACACGCCCAGGGCTCCCACTAACATGCCCAGGGCACTGCTAACACACCCAGGGCTCCCTTTCTCTCTCACAAATACACTTTCATTTTTGTGTCAGGCCAAGACATTTTCATCTCCAAGGACACTTCTGTCTTTGGGGTTCTATGTGGCGAATTTAAAGGTTTTTATTTATTTATTTATTTCAAACTGAAACCTACTATTGCTTTTCGTCGGACCAGGTGTTCCCTATGCATGATGGTCCCACCCCCAGTTGCCCACATTGCTTCTCACCGGCCCGTGTCTGTGGACTTCCATGAGCCTACCACGCTGCTCACTGTGCTGTCCCTGGGCAGCTGTTTCAGGGCAACCTGACACTTTATGTTGTGTGTGAGGTGCTTCTGGAAACACGGGGGCAGAGCAGTGAGTTCAGACGCCAGCACACTGTTCTCCCTGCGGGCTGTGCTGAGACCGCTGGTCCGATAGCACTTATCCACGCTTACGTGAGCACAGTCCCCGCAAACCTAAAGGAGAAGTAGCCCCGGGCCGCAAACGAGAAACCCGGGAGTGGGTGACCCTGTCTGGCACATGCCTCTTTGGAGCAACAGCGCTGAGTGCTGTCGGTTTTTACGGTTGCCTGTTGCCGAATAGACGGGAAAAGTGGAAGCCAAAGAAAACCAGGTGTGCAGCCAGGAAATCCCGAGAGAGGTGCGGTAACGTACGTTGGGGTGCAGAGCACGCCGGAGGCTCTTGTGGATACATTTTAATGATACAGAAGAGTGATCACAGGGACGCTTGATCACTCTGTGAACTAGAAGACGAAGCGAATCGGCGGTTCAGTCGTCAATGCTGTAGCCCGTGAGAACCCACACAGCTGTTCCTTTAGACTTGTTGGTCCATGCGTGGAGGCGGGGCTCCCTGGTTTTGTTTCCAAACATGTGACGGCGTGACGTATTTGCACATATGTGAATGACGGGCCTTCCCTGCCCTTCTGCATGTTTACCCCGTGGTACCACTTAAACAGCCGCCCGGTCCATAGGATCACTGTGCTTCCCAGTGATCAGGAACAGGCGAGAGGCCTTCGGAACGCCAGGCGAGCAGACTTCAGGGTCAGTGGTGAGCAGGGGAGAGAAGGTTCTGGCCCTTTCTGTGCTGCACTCACAGCCCATTTAGATAAGCGATGTCGCCTGAGCTAGGGAGTGACCATATGAGCTCATCAACCAGCCCCTGTGGCTGTGGCATCAGCTGGTGGCCTGGCCGTTCCAGAATCCTGAGTATTTGTTCTCACGTGTTTTCGTTCTGAATGTGAAACTTTGAAAGTTTATCGTCTTGGTCGTTGCCACAGTCTCACATGCACGACCTGGGCTTCTGATCCTCGTGTCCTCACATCTTAGCCGTGAGTGGGAGCATTGATTCTTCCTGTGTTTTATCTGTGATGAGCTGCCTGCCTGCCTTTGTGCGCACCCTTGGCGATTTGATTGCTGCCGCTGAGAAGTAGGAGGCTTGTTTAGACTCAGAAACTCACGTTCAGGGTGTCTTCGATACGTGGGTACCTTCTTGTGATCGATACGTGGGTACCTTCCTGTGAGTTAAGGAACCAAATTCTCCAACACATTAGAGCTTCATCCTTTCATTTTTAAGCCTTCAGAAACCTGGGGGGTGGATGTGGAGGGGAGACCCTGCCGAGAATTAAATTCTTTTTTTTTTTTTTTTTTTTTCACTTTTGTAAATTTTTTTTTTCTTTTTTTTTTTAAATTTATTGTTAAATTTGATGAGGTTACATTGGTTGGTAACAATTAGACAGTTTACAGATGTACAAGTCCACCTCACATCATTCATGCATCGTATTATGTGCCCATCACTCAGTATCAGTTCCCCTTCCATCACCTTATATCTAGTGCCCACTCCCACCTCCCCCCACAACTGTCCCCCCGCTCCT